>JARYGA010041781.1:0-65717 GCA_030545235.1 Helianthus tuberosus
ATGCATGTACGCAGTTTACAAGACAAATTAACAAACAATTTTGTGGTTATGTGACTATGTGTTTACTCATCTTATGTTTTCTTTTATGCATTTTTGGTGTTTTTACTACTCTGGATATTCTTTATCCAAATCCTTGCAGGATCTTTCATATCTTCATATGAGGGATTCGTAGCAGGATATTCAAAAGGTACTACCTTTAATCCTTAAATGGGCTTCTATGTAATAGTTAAGACCCTTGGATTATATAGTACCACTCCATGATTCATAAGAGACCCTTTAGTGGTCTAGTCAAAAAGATTGATTCACAATTTGGTTAAAAAAAAATGACATCTAGTGATGTAGCTGAACAGACTCCTTGATAGTCTATTTAAATCATTTATTGATTTAGTCTAAAGGACTATATGGCGGTCTAAGTCACGCTCATCACAGGATTGTTCATTTGGTTTTACCCTACACATTATAAAATAGACTGTGTGAACTGTGCAAGGAATTCTCTAATTATGGATGCACACATAATTATGAAATTTAGTGCACAGAAATCCAGTAAGATTTATTATGTGAAGGAACCGATAGTGACAACAATAACAAAATGAGAACGATGTAATGGAGGCATGGTGGACGCACCAATGACGCTTTATATACTTGTATATAAGTGTCCCTCTTACATTGCAAGCATGATGTTATTTAAGTTACTAGAAGTTCAGAACCCTAACCAATGTTGTTCGATCTTTTCAACTTCATGTTTTAGACTCTCACAAGTTTCCTCTAAATAAATTTCGAGACGAAATTTCCTAAAGTAGGGGAGACTGTAACACCTGTGCCTTCACGGCCATCAAACAAATACCAAACCAATGAAATATTATATTTCACACTTGGGATTTGTAAAAATATGTGTATCATTTGCACATATCAATTCTTGTTCAATTTCAAACTCTAAATCGCTTTCTGGAAGGTTATACGCGCACCGATGCGTAAATATAACCAGTTTAATGCAACAAACACTCCGGAATAGTGACTTAGGCTTAACATACCTTAAATAACCTTTACATAACTTAGAAATAAGTTTTGGAAGGTTTGGTATGCCGAAAACAAGTTAATTCGCTTACAGGGACTAAAGTTGACAAACTGCGAAAGTATGCCAATTTGAACTGTAACAGACCTTCCGGAACATGACCATAAGTTAAACATACCATAAATATCCTTTACATAGCTTAGAAATAGGCTTTGAGGGGTTCGGTATGCTAAAATAAACTTTTGGGTCATTCAGGGACTAAAAGTGTCAAAAAGTGCACAAGTTTGCATTTTCGCGCATAACTTACGTTCTGAATACATCCGGACATCCAAAAATTTATGTAAGCATGACTACATTATATTTTAGTGTTCGCCTTAAGAAAAATCCATTCGTCGCGTCATTTGGATCGTTTTTCGCGCTTATGCGCATTCCGTCGTAATTAAGCGAACATCGCGTTCGTACGACCAAACGAACCATCATCCGGCATATTTTTGAGTATGTTTTGAGTTCCCTATACTTTAACTTCATTTTAGAGCCTTGAAATGAGGTCAACGGGGCTCAAACGCATCGAAAAAGGGCTTAAACACGTGCAGGGACTAAACCTGTCATTTATGAAACATTTCTGGAACAGGGAGGGGTGTCGCGTAGCGCGAGCCCTAAAGACTTACCAGTCGCGCTACGCGACTGCCTAAAACTGACCAGATTCAATGTTTTGTTTGCAAGTTGCAGCTGATTGATTCGTGTCCACTCGTTTCCTATCGTCTAGTCAGCGGATAAGAACAAACTTCCTGGACACCACAACTTTACGACAAGTGTACGGTTCCGATTAAGGCACGTTATTCAAGAAACGATCTTAACGGTTACCCAAAATCTATAAATACCCCACCCCCTTTTCTTCATTTCTCACAAATCTGATCATTTGGGCTCTATGTTGGAACCTTCGTTTCATACCTGAGCTATTTTGATCTGGGTTAGCATTCGGGGACCCTTCGTAAGTATTCTTTCGTTCTTTTCCTTATTTTATTGCTTTTCGAGTCCGAAAGTCAAACTTTGTTTGACTTTCAGCGTTGACCAGTAATGGTCAATGCGAAGTTCTTTTGAACTTCGCAACGTGAGTGTAATCACGTTGGTCATAGTCCCTTGGGACTATGCCCACTGATTACCACGTTGTCTAGGGTCGTAGGGTAAGCGATCTAATGAATCGCTTATACCTCGAACCCGACCCAGTTTGGTCGATCATTAGGATCCGACCAAATACATTAGGTGACCATAGTAGGTAGGGAATAACCTTCCGAGGTTATACCCTATGGTCACATCGTTTAAGTAGTTGTATGATAGGTAGTTTATATGCCTTAGGTAAATTACCAGAATACCCTTTTCATGTATAATTGGTAATTAAGCATATGTAACCTAAACCTTTGTCATATAACTGATTATTAAACATGTTTAGGCATATAATACTTGTCATAGGACTAGTTAGGCGGTCCGAACGCGTTTCACGCGAACGACGCGTTAAAGTAGCATAAGCTACCTAAACGGGTCGTAATGGGTCGTAAACACTTAGGTTAAGTTTCATTTAGTATGTAGGCTTTGTTAAACCAAATGACACGAGTCTCTACACTCGTTTGGTTTACAAACCCTAATGCTACCCGATCTTCCGATTTAGGTCCGGTTTATTAATGTAGTTACCTATAGTAGGTGCCGTTCGATTCCGTGATCTCTAGCTTTGCTTGGTGGTTATCCTAGGACTTCTGAGCAATCTCAAGTGAGTACATAGACCCCTCTTTTACTGTTTTCCAAACTGTTTTGGGGTGGAACACATGTGCCTACTTGTTACTTTCAAGCTTTCCTGTTTTCACATCATATACATGCTATGTTCGTTAGTACATAATAGTACATGATTTCATTTCATCTTATGCTAGGTGTGCCCATTGTGTGCATTACTTAGTACATTGTTTTACATGACATTTCATGCTAGGTGTGCCCATTGTGTGCATTACTTAGTACATTGTTTTACATTACATTTCATGCTAGGTGTGCCCATTGTGTGCATTACTTAGTACATTGTTTTACATTACATTTCATGCTAGGTGTGCCCATTGTGTGCATTACTTAGTACATCGTTTTACATGACTTTTCACGCTACGTATGTTCATTTGATTACATACTTAGTGCATCGTTTTCACATGCTTACATTTTGTTATGACATTTGGTTTGTTTACATGGGACGATACATTCATTAACATTAGCTACGCCGTTCGTTAGTAGGTAGTGGTACCATAGGAATTGACAACTCCCGTTCCGGACATCCCAGGGAAAGGGGACAGAAAGGAATGACCGAATTCGTTGACATTAAGACAGATAGACCTTTAATTTGTTTAAAGGGTTTATCACCACAGTCGCCAGGCTTGGATGTATGCATTTTTACAATACCGCATAAATGTTCATATTAAATATTTGCATGCATTTACACAAAACATAGCTTTGATTTAAACCAAGTTTTACTTCAATACTTTGTTTTTGTGCATATGGTTTAGTTGAGACATTTCACTTGCCATACATGACATTTTGACATAGACATTTGACATGGATATTTGACATAGACATTTGACATGGATATTTGACATAGACATTTGACATGGATATTTGACATAGACATTTTGACATGATTTACATCTTGACATGAACATTTTACATTGTTTGGTTTGGTTTGATTAAGTGATTAAGTAACGATGCGTGTGTAATATGATACAAGTATGGTGGATACGCCGCTGGTACTTCCTATATATAAGTGTTTGTATGGTATTACATGTCGTAACGTTATTTGAATCATTTCAGTTTGAGACATAGAACATTTCATACAAATAACATACTTTTCACAAGACATTGACTCATAAACAACTTATCTTATGCAAACATATTTTACTTGGTTATTCATTTAACCTTACATTTATACTTATCATCTGATCTTATCATTTTTCAAATGATTTAAAAGACAAAGCAAATAACAAGGTTCATGACTAAACATTTTCTCAAACATAAGTCATGAATCTTATTTTCACAAAACCTATGTATCTCACAGGCATTTTTATGCTGACGTACCTATTTTCACATGTGTTTTTCAGGAACTGTTGCATAAGATGATCAAGATACACATAGACAGACTTGGGCTTTAGTGACAATAAAAAAAATGCAAGACTAGTTAATTATGTTGTATTTCTTTGTTTGTTAAGACATGGTAACACTTTTAATCAATAAAACGAAACTTCAATTGCCATGGATTTGAAACAATTAATTCTGTTACAACACTCCCCGACATTTCCGCCACGTTTTGTATGTTCCACGTGGTCGGGGTGTGACAGAAAAGATGGTATCAGAGCTCATGGTTATAGGGAATTAGGTTATTAGTAATGCTTTGACCTAGTCTATAACCTTATTAGGACCCTAACGCGAGTTTACTTGCGTTTAGTCATAAAACAATACTGTCACCTATCCTTAGGCGACAACCACAACAAAAACATAAATTTCAAAACCGCTTTGAAAACTAATCATCTGTTCTAGGATGATTGATTACTAGGTTTTGAACCCTCTATTGTAAGGTTTTGAACTCTCTATTATATGGTTTTGAACCCCTTTGAGTTTTCAAAACTTCGTCAAGGTTTTGGGTTTTAAATAATGTGAACACGTGCAAACTGGAAGAGTGAATGCCTGTATTCTGGGTTTTCTGGCTAGGCAAGCACTTCGTATACATCTCATCAGACGCGAGACCAGTTGTGCTTACCTGGGAATTCTTGGGATGAGTGTTCACTTATAGGCGAGCATGTCTTCGCGATACATTATTTTTGACCTATTTACTTTGAATTGTCACCATCTCATTTGTTTGCCTTAGGTAACAAACAAATGATCAAAATTTTCATTCGTTACCATTCTGTATTAATTATCCAATAACCTTTCACTCGTTTCTTCCTCTGTCTTTCATTTTCTTCTAGAATGTCTATTCCTCTTGGCACTGGTCAAATGCCCAAGCGAACAGCCAAATTTGTCCAGCAAATTGGCGAAGTGATTCAGAGGACTGTGGATTTAGGTATTGCCATGGCTCGTCTTAACAATGAAGCCTCTCGTCTCGACAATGAAGCCACTCAAGAGCCACCAAAGGAAACAGAAGTCAAGCCAGCACCAAAATCAAGGAAACGTAAGGCTTCAAGGAAACCCGCAGCGGTTACACCTAATCAAGCGGGACCTAGCCACATGGCAAGGCCACCAGCTAGGAAGCCATACAACGGAACTGCACCCTTGTGCAACCAATGTAGCCTTCATCATCAGACTAGTGTGAAGTGCCGCAAATGCCAAACTTGTGGACTTATAGGTCATACGGCAAGGGTTTGTCCAACTGCAGCAGTAGCAAATCAAGCAGGACCCATCCGGGTGGCAACACCACCTGCAAAGAAAGCATATGCCGGTACCGCACCTCATTGTGCACGCTGCAACGGTCATCACGCGGTACAACAAGCTTGCTGGCAATGCACGACGTGTGGTAAACTTGGGCATTTGGCCAATGTTTGTCGTTTGGGACAAAATCAGGCTTCTCAGGTCCAAGCTCCGGTTCAAGGGAATGCTGCAAGATTCCCACTGGGTTCCTGTTTCAACTGCGGAGAGATTGGTCACTTCCGCCACAACTGTCCGAGACTGGTGAATGCAAATGCTAATGCAAATCCAACTCTTGGATGAGCATTCGGCTGAACAAAGGATGTTGCTGTCTTATGCCTTTGTTTCTTTTGTTTTCGTGTATTGTGAAACAATATGTCTTGTTCATAAATAAAAAAATCATTGTTCACAAATTCTGATATACAAGTATAGTTACATGTGTGTATGATTTTCCTATGATACCTGCATTAAGGAACTATGTTCCTTACAAACTACTCTTGTGATTCTCACTTCCAAGTGATCGCTCATAATTTCCTCGAAAATTTTAAGTACTCGTTTCACTCTAAGAAACAAAGTACAGAAAATTAAGTGACATTATGAGTAATCGTGCTTTTCGCACATCTGTGCCTTTAAATCCTTGGTTAGATAACTAAGGGTATTTTCAAATCTCATTCCCATTACGTTTTGATTTTTCAACATACACAGTACCAGTATTTCAAAACAATCTTCATGATCTCAAAACATTTCATATAGTTTGAAAACAATTTTTCTAGATGCATGGTCTATGTTATTTCAAAAACATTGGCCATGTTATCAAAACCAACCTTTCTAATTTCAAAATATTTCATATAGTCTGAAGACAATATTAACACAATACATTTACTAATCAAGTGCATGATTTCGAAAAGCATCATTCATGTCTTTTAAAAACCTTATACATAAGTTCAAAAATTCATCTCGCATGATTTTAAAACATTTTTAAATATATCTATCTAATACACCTACTTTATGATTTCAAAAGTATTATATATATAAGGTTTCAAAAACGTTAAACACATTTCTCTTAAAAGAACCCCATGCATAGTATTCAAAAATATTTTCCTCATACATTGACTTAACCTTCAAATTCCGCTTCATATGTCGCCTTGACATATCAGGCATCTCAACTTCATAAGCATTTTACTTCATGTTTTGACTTAAGCACATCCCGTGCAAGATTTCAAAACATCTTCAACTTCTAAAATCCATATGGGATCTTTTTATCTCCACAATTAGACCCTTGTGGATAATCATCATTCCAAATCAGAGTCCTTAATTGGATTCCTTATGTACCTTAATTCGAACACTTCGGTTCCTAATAATCGAAATCGAATTTTCTTTTTGAATCTTTCTATCTTTATAGTTGGATTCTTGATAAACGTTTAAAGTACCAAATGAAATCCACGGAATGGATTCCTAGTGTGCTTTAAATGCATGTACGCAGTTTACAAGACAAATTAACAAACAATTTTGTGGTTATGTGACTATGTGTTTACTCATCTTATGTTTTCTTTTATGCATTTTTGGTGTTTTTACTACTCTGGATATTCTTTATCCAAATCCTTGCAGGATCTTTCATATCTTCATATGAGGGATTCGTAGCAGGATATTCAAAAGGTACTACCTTTAATCCTTAAATGGGCTTCTATGTAATAGTTAAGACCCTTGGATTATATAGTACCACTCCATGATTCATAAGAGACCCTTTAGTGGTCTAGTCAAAAAGATTGATTCACAATTTGGTTAAAAAAAATGACATCTAGTGATGTAGCTGAACAGACTCCTTGATAGTCTATTTAAATCATTTATTGATTTAGTCTAAAGGACTATATGGCGGTCTAAGTCACGCTCATCACAGGATTGTTCATTTGGTTTTACCCTACACATTATAAAATAGACTGTGTGAACTGTGCAAGGAATTCTCTAATTATGGATGCGCACATAATTATGAAATTTAGTGCACAGAAATCCAGTAAGATTTATTATGTGAAGGAACCGATAGTGACAACAATAACAAAATGAGAACGATGTAATGGAGGCATGGTGGACGCACCAATGACGCTTTATATACTTGTATATAAGTGTCCCTCTTACATTGCAAGCATGATGTTATTAAAGTTACTAGAAGTTCAGAACCCTAACCAATGTTGTTCGATCTTTTCAACTTCATGTTTTAGACTCTCACAAGTTTCCTCTAAATAAATTTCGGGACGAAATTTCCTAAAGTAGGGGAGACTGTAACACCTGTGCCTTCACGGCCATCAAACAAATACCAAACCAATGAAATATTATATTTCACACTTGGGATTTGTAAAAATATGTGTATCATTTGCACATATCAATTCTTGTTCAATTTCAAACTCTAAATCGCTTTCTGGAAGGTTATACGCGCACCGATGCGTAAATATAACCAGTTTAATGCAACAAACACTCCGGAATAGTGACTTAGGCTTAACATACCTTAAATAACCTTTACATAACTTAGAAATAAGTTTTGGAAGGTTTGGTATGCCGAAAACAAGTTAATTCGCTTACAGGGACTAAAGTTGACAAACTGCGAAAGTATGCCAATTTGAACTGTAACAGACCTTCCGGAACATGACCATAAGTTAAACATACCATAAATATCCTTTACATAGCTTAGAAATAGGCTTTGAGGGGTTCGGTATGCTAAAATAAACTTTTGGGTCATTCAGGGACTAAAAGTGTCAAAAAGTGCACAAGTTTGCATTTTCGCGCATAACTTACGTTCTGAATACATCCGGACATCCAAAAATTTATGTAAGCATGACTACATTATATTTTAGTGTTCGCCTTAAGAAAAATCCATTCGTCGCGTCATTTGGATCGTTTTTCGCGCTTATGCGCATTCCGTCGTAATTAAGCGAACATCGCGTTCGTACGACCAAACGAACCATCATCCGGCATATTTTTGAGTATGTTTTGAGTTCCCTATACTTTAACTTCATTTTAGAGCCTTGAAATGAGGTCAACGGGGCTCAAACGCATCGAAAAAGGGCTTAAACACGTGCAGGGACTAAACCTGTCATTTATGAAACATTTCTGGAACAGGGAGGGGTGTCGCGTAGCGCGAGCCCTAAAGACTTACCAGTTGCGCTACACGACTGCCTAAAACTGACCAGATTCAATGTTTTGTTTGCAAGTTGCAGCTGATTGATTCGTGTCCACTCGTTTCCTATCATCTAGTCAGCGGATAAGAACAAACTTCCTGGACACCACAACTTTACGACAAGTGTACGGTTCCGATTAAGGCACGTTATTCAAGAAACGATCTTAACGGTTACCCAAAATCTATAAATACCCCACCCCCTTTTCTTCATTTCTCACAAATCTGATCATTTGGGCTCTAAGTTGGAACCTTCGTTTCATACCTGAGCTATTTTGATCTGGGTTAGCATTCGGGGACCCTTCGTAAGTATTCTTTCGTTCTTTTCCTTATTTTATTGCTTTTCGAGTCCGAAAGTCAAACTTTGTTTGACTTTCAGCGTTGACCAGTAATGGTCAATGCGAAGTTCTTTTGAACTTCGCAACGTGAGTGTAATCACGTTGGTCATAGTCCCTTGGGACTATGCCCACTGATTACCACGTTGTCTAGGGTCGTAGGGTAAGCGATCTAATGAATCGCTTATACCTCGAACCCGACCCAGTTTGGTCGATCATTAGGATCCGACCAAATACATTAGGTGACCATAGTATGTAGGGAATAACCTTCCGAGGTTATACCCTATGGTCACATCGTTTAAGTAGTTGTATGATAGGTAGTTTATATGCCTTAGGTAAATTACCAGAATACCCTTTTCATGTATAATTGGTAATTAAGCATATGTAACCTAAACCTTTGTCATATAACTGATTATTAAACATGTTTAGGCATATAATACTTGTCATAGGACTAGTTAGGCGGTCCGAACGCATTTCACGCGAACGACGCGTTAAAGTAGCATAAGCTACCTAAACGGGTCGTAATGGGTCGTAAACACTTAGGTTAAGTTTCATTTAGTATGTAGGCTTTGTTAAACCAAATGACACGAGTCTCTACACTCGTTTGGTTTACAAACCCTAATGCTACCCGATCTTCCGATTTAGGTCCGGTTTATTAATGTAGTTACCTATAGTAGGTGTCGTTCGATTCCGTGATCTCTAGCTTTGCTTGGTGGTTATCCTAGGACTTCTGAGCAATCTCAAGTGAGTACATAGACCCCTCTTTTACTGTTTTCCAAACTGTTTTGGGGTGGAACACATGTGCCTACTTGTTACTTTCAAGCTTTCCTGTTTTCACATCATATACATGCTATGTTCGTTAGTACATAATAGTACATGATTTCATTTCATCTTATGCTAGGTGTGCCCATTGTGTGCATTACTTAGTACATTGTTTTACATGACATTTCATGCTAGGTGTGCCCATTGTGTGCATTACTTAGTACATTGTTTTACATTACATTTCATGCTAGGTGTGCCCATTGTGTGCATTACTTAGTACATTGTTTTACATTACATTTCATGCTAGGTGTGCCCATTGTGTGCATTACTTAGTACATCGTTTTACATGACTTTTCACGCTACGTATGTTCATTTGATTACATACTTAGTGCATCGTTTTCACATGCTTACATTTTGTTATGACATTTGGTTTGTTTACATGGGACGATACATTCATTAACATTAGCTACGCCGTTCGTTAGTAGGTAGTGGTACCATAGGAATTGACAACTCCCGTTCCGGACATCCCAGGGAAAGGGGACAGAAAGGAATGACCGAATTCGTTGACATTAAGACAGATAGACCTTTAATTTGTTTAAAGGGTTTATCACCACAGTCGCCAGGCTTGGATGTATGCATTTTTACAATACCGCATAAATGTTCATATTAAATATTTGCATGCATTTACACAAAACATAGCTTTGATTTAAACCAAGTTTTACTTCAATACTTTGTTTTTGTGCATATGGTTTAGTTGAGACATTTCACTTGCCATACATGACATTTTGACATAGACATTTGACATGGATATTTGACATAGACATTTGACATGGATATTTGACATAGACATTTGACATGGATATTTGACATAGACATTTTGACATGATTTACATCTTGACATGAACATTTTACATTGTTTGGTTTGGTTTGATTAAGTGATTAAGTAACGATGCGTGTGTAATATGATACAAGTATGGTGGATACGCCGCTGGTACTTCCTATATATAAGTGTTTGTATGGTATTACATGTCGTAACGTTATTTGAATCATTTCAGTTTGAGACATAGAACATTTCATACAAATAACATACTTTTCACAAGACATTGACTCATAAACAACTTATCTTATGCAAACATATTTTACTTGGTTATTCATTTAACCTTACATTTATACTTATCATCTGATCTTATCATTTTTCAAATGATTTAAAAGACAAAGCAAATAACAAGGTTCATGACTAAACATTTTCTCAAACATAAGTCATGAATCTTATTTTCACAAAACCTATGTATCTCACAGGCATTTTTATGCTGACGTACCTATTTTCACATGTGTTTTTCAGGAACTGTTGCATAAGATGATCAAGATACACATAGACAGACTTGGGCTTTAGTGACAATAAAAAAAATGCAAGACTAGTTAATTATGTTGTATTTCTTTGTTTGTTAAGACATGGTAACACTTTTAATCAATAAAACGAAACTTCAATTGCCATGGATTTGAAACAATTAATTCTGTTACAACACTCCCCGACATTTCCGCCACGTTTTGTATGTTCCACGTGGTCGGGGTGTGACACTGTTCAGGATATTGTCACTGGCAGCCACCCTACTACCATCCGTCAGGCCATTGAGCTAGCTGCTACCCTTACTAAATCCCAAATCAAAAAGGGTAAACTCCACAGAAAAGGTGACAAGAAGCAGAAAAAGTCTGATAGCACCAAGGAAAGTAAGGGCAAGAAGGCTGCTGAGTCTTCAAAGAAATCGAGGAAGCGTAAGGCTTCCAAGAATTTCGAAATCACTGCTCAGACTAACCAGGCTGCTCCTAATCAGGCAGCACAGAATCAGGCTGCATAACCTGCTGCCAAGAGGCAGTATGCGGGAAATGCACCTCTGTGCAACAGATGTAATAGCCACCACCAGCCACAGTTGCAATGTCACATCTGCACTAATTGTGGCAAGTCTGGTCATCTTGTGAACACCTGCCGTTTTGCTCCAAATCAGAATCAGGCAGCTCAAAACCCAGCAGTGCAAAACCCTGCCCAGAATCCTGCACGACCTCACTTTCCGCCTGGTTCATGTTTCAATTGTGGGGATCTGACCCACTACAGGAACAACTGCCCGAGGTTGGCAAACGCACATCAGGCACTGGCTCGTGGTAGAGCTTTTAACCTTAATGCAAATGAGGCGCGTGCAGATTACAAAGTGGTGAACGGTACGTTCCTTGTTAACAACCATCCTGCTTCTGTCCTATTTGATTCGGGTGCCGATAAGAGTTTTGTGTCCTTAGCATTTGAGCATTTGCTTTCGATGACTAGAACAAGACTAGGAAAGCCCTTGACAGTAGAAGTAGCTAGTGGTGAACCTGTTGTACTCGACTCTGCTCTTCGAAATTGCCAGTTGAATCTCAATAACCATTTTTTCCCTATCGACCTCACACCGATGCAACTCGGGAGCTTCGATGTTATAGTAGGAATGGATTGGTTATCAAAGTACCATGCGGAGGTAGTATGTTTTGTGAAGTTGGTCCGTATACCGCTTACGACTGGTGAGATCTTAGAAATTCATGGGGAGAAACCTGCTAGTAGCCTTAAACTCATGTCTTGTACCCAAGTCTGCAAATACCTACGAAAGAAATATGTTGCTTTCTTGACACATGTCGTAGAGAATAAAGGCAAGGGTAAGACTATCCAAGATATCCCTGTTGTTCGGGATTATCCAGAGGTATTTCCTGAAGAATTACCTGGTTTACCCCCTGTGCGCCAAGTTGAGTTTCGCATTGATCTTGTGCCTGGCGCAAATCCCATTGCTAAGTCACCTTATCGTCTTGCACCGTCTGAGATGCAAGAGTTGTTTAAGCAGCTTCAGGAGCTATCTGACAAAGGATTCATCCGTCCAAGCTTTTCCCGTAGGGGTGCTCCTGTCCTATTTGTGAAAAAGAAAGATGGATCATTCAGGATGTGTATCGATTACCGTGAGCTTAACAAGCTTACCATCAAGAATCGATATCCCCTACCTCGCATTGATGATCTCTTTGACCAGCTACAGGGTGCTACTTGCTTTTCAAAAATTGATCTACGTTCTGGGTATCATCAACCTCGAGTTCTCGAAGAAGATATTCCCAAGACAGCTTTTCGTACGCGTTATGGTCATTATGAGTTTACTGTTATGCCATTCGGTTTAACTAATGCTCCTGCTGTTTTCATGGACTTGATGAATAGGGTTTGTAAGACTTATTTGGACAAGTTCATCATTGTTTTCATTGATGATATTTTGATCTATTCTAAGACTCGAGTTGATCATGAGCATCATCTTCGTCTTGTCTTACAATGGAGCTCCTAAAGAAAGAACAGCTTTTCGCCAAATTCTCCAAGTGCGAATTCTGGCTGAAGGAAGTTCAATTTTTGGGGCACATCGTCAATGAACAAGGTATACATGTAGATCCCGCCAAAATCAGTGCGATTAAGGATTGGGATACACCTACTACTCCTACCGAGGTTCGTTCATTTCTTGGTCTAGCGGGTTATTACCGCCGTTTCATAGAAAATTTCTCCAAGATTGCGGTTCCTCTCACTGCTTTAACTCAGAAGAATAAATCTTTTGAGTGGGGATCCAAACAGGAAGAAGCTTTCCAGACCTTGAAACAGAAACTCTGCGATGCACCTATTCTATCTTTGCCCGAGGGTAATGACGATTTCGTCATGTACTGTGATACATCCAACTTAGGCCTTGGTTGTGTTCTTATGCAAAGAAACAAAGTTATAGCCTATGCATCAAGACAGCTGAAAGTGCATGAGAAAAACTACACCACTCATGATCTTGAGTTAGGTGTAGTAGTTTTTGCTCTCAAAATCTGGAGACACTACCTGTATGGTACAAAGTGTGTAGTGTTCACTGACCACAAGAGTCTCCAGCATATTTTCAATCAGAAAGAACTAAACATGAGGCAACGACGTTGGGTTGAACTCCTAAACGACTACGATTGCGAAATTCGCTACCATCCTGGTAAGGCGAATGTCGTAGCTGATGCGTTGAGTCGTAAGGAACATGTCAAGCTTCACTGTGTTCAGGTTCGATCTGACATTCAAACTCGCATAATTCAGGCTCAACATACTTGTGTTACACAAGACTTGATGGGAAAAGAGATACCCTGTCATACTAATCCTGAGCTTGAATTAAGAGACTTTGGGATTTTCTATTTCATGGGCCGTTTGTGGGTCCCAAGTATAGACGATCTTCGCACCTTGCTTATGAATGAAGCTCACAAGTCTCGTTATTCTATTCATCCAGGTGCAGACAAAATGTATAAGGATCTTCGAACCCAGTATTGGTGGCCGGGTATGAAGAAAGACATTGCCTTATATGTTTCCAAGTGCCTTACTTGTCTTAAGGTTAAGGCAGAACATCAACATCCCTCTGGATTACTGGAGCAACCAGAGATTCCAGTTTGGAAATGGGAAAACATTGCTATGGATCTCATTACCAAGCTGTCGCGCACTAAAAGAGGTCATGATGTCATTTGGATAATTGTTGATCGTCTAACAAAGTCAACACATTTCTTGCTGATCCGTGAGGATCTATCTGCTGACAAGCTTGCCAAGTTATATGTTGATGAGATTGTATCTCGACATGGTGTTCCTTTGAACATTATATCTGACAGAGATGCTCGATTCTCGTCTCGCTTTTGGAAAACCATGCAATCTGCCATGGGTACCCAACTTCATTTAAGCTCAGCGTACCATCCGTAGACAGATGGTCAATCTGAGAGAACAATCCAGACACTGGAGGATATGCTTAGAGCGTGTGTGATTGACTTTGGTGGTAGTTAGGATTCGCATCTACCTTTGATCGAATTCTCCTACAACAATAGTTATCACTCTAGCATCAATATGGCTCCTTTCGAAGCTTTATACGGTCGGAAATGTCGTTCACCGGTCTGCTGGAATGAGATAGGTGAAGCTCATCTTACTGGACCTGAGCTCATTTTAGAGACTACAGATAAGGTTAAGAAGATTCGTGATAACCTTCAGACAGCTAGAAGCCGTCAAAAGAGTTACGCGGATCGACGACGCAAGCCCTTAGAATTTCAAGTCGGTGATCACGTACTACTCAAGGTATCCCCTTGGAAAGGTGTGATTAGATTTGGAAAGAAAGGAAAACTTGCACCACGCTATGTTGGACCATTTAAGATCGTTGAAAGAGTCGGAAAGGTAGCCTACAGACTTGAGCTACCTCCTGAACTTGGAAATGTTCATCCAACATTCCACGTGTCCAATCTCAGAAAGTGTTTAGCTGATGAGAACCTCCACATACCACTTGATGAAATTTGTGTTGATAACACAATGCACTTTGTCGAGAAATCTGTGGAGATAGTGGACCGTACATTTAAACAGTTGAAGAACAAGCGGATTCAGTTGGTCAAAGTTCGCTGGGAATCTAAATGTGGCCCAGAGTTTACTTGGGAACGTGAAGATCAAATGAAAGCGAAATATCCGCATCTATTCTCACAAGTTTCCTCTAAATAAATTTCGGGACGAAATTTCCTGAAGTAGGGGAGACTGTGACATCTGTGCTTGTGAAGTCAGTATACAAACTCTGAACAATACAATATTAATAAAATAGTGTGTTTTGATCCCAATGTTTGTCATTTATGTTTGATTTTATGCACGTGTTGGTTTTTGATCGATTTTAAACTCTATATCATTTTCTGGAAAGTTATACGCGAACTGGCGCGTAAACGTAATCAGTTTAACGCGACAAACACTCCGGAACAGCAACATAAACTCAACATACCTTAAATAACCTTTACATAACTTATAAATAAGTTTTTAAGGCTTTGGTATGGGAAAAACAAGTTTATTTGCTCTCAGGGACTATTTGCGTCAACTTGCAAAAGTCTGCCGTTTCGTAAGACAACCTACAGTCCGGAACTTGATCATAAGTTAAACATACCATATAATAACCTAAACATGGCTTAGAAATAAGCTTTTATAGGTTCGGTGTGCGAAAACATGTTTATATGATCTTTCAGGGACTAAAAGTGTCAAAAACGGTGTAAGTTTGCATTTTCGCGCATATCTTACGTTCTGGCCAAATCTGGACATCCAAAATTTTTGTACACACTAAAATATTTTTATTTTAGTGATCGGCATGCAAAAATTCCATTCATCGCTTAATTTGGTTCGTTTTCGCCTCCGTTTGAGTTTCGTCGTAATTTAACGAACAACGCGACCGTACGACCAAACGAGCCGACATCCGAGAGTTTTCCGAGCATATTCTGAGTCCTCTAAACCTTATTGACCTTGTAGAGCCTTGAAAATGGTTTAACGAGTGTCAAAAGTGCCAAAAATGGACTCAAATGCATGCAGGGACTAAAGCTGTAATTTTTCAAACTTTGCTGAACTGGGGAGCCCAGGCAGGGCGCGTAAGGTTTCCCCTATCCTTACGCGGGCCGTGAGAGCATGCCAGCGACCAGAAACTTTTTTTCAGCAATCTGTTGCTAATTCAGGGGCTGTTTATGCAATTTCCTTGTGTGTTGAGCAAGTTTAAGTGTTCACCAAGGCTACTAATCAGTCTTTAACACATGTAGGGTCATGATTTCTTCCTTGTTGGCCACACAAAACTTGGCATGATCTTGTAACTTGGCCACAAGTATAAATAGCCAAGCCATTTCATTCATTCCTTGCTCATTTCATCCTTTCTCTTCTCTACATTTGCTTTGGAGCTCTCTCAATCTGATTTGGGACTTGTCTTCTTTGTAGAAAAGATAGCAAGGACTTTAGTAAGCATTCTTTCATTTCTTTTATTATTTACTAGTTTAAAAAGTCAAATAGTGTTTGACTTTCAGTTTGACCAGTCTATGGTCAAAGCAAAGTTCGGTGGAACTTTGCAACGTGATTGTAATCACGTTGGTTATAATCCTTAGTGATTATACCCGCTGATTACCACGTTAACTAGGTGTAGTGACGAGTCAAAGTTTCGGTCAAAATGCGTTTTAGCACGCATTTTGCAATGGAACTACTTTTAGGTATCAAAACACTTTGTTTTGATACCAAATCAGTAGGTTAAACATATTTTGACATGTTTAACTCGTCACTATTAGTTTAGTGCTTGTTTAGGGTCATAAGGTAAGCGGTCTAAACAACCGCTTAGACTTTCGAACCCGACCCGTTTGGTCGATCTTTAGGATCCGACCAAGCTTAGTTAGTGATCATAGTTGCATAGGGAATAACCACTGAGGTTATACCTTATGATCACATACGATTGGTTAGTCATTTGCTAATTAGCTTGTATGCCCATAGGAAATGACCAAAACGCCCTTTTGAAGCATAAATCCGTATTTTGACTATGTGAACATATTTTTTACATGTAAAATGATTTAGTAACATGTTTAGGGATAATTGGGCATGTAAGACTTGACATAGCACATAGTTAACCATCCGAACATAGTTTTACGCAAACGTCGCCTTATAGTAGCTTATGTTACCATAATGTGTCGAAACGGGTCAAATGCACTTAGGTAGACTTTCCAATCAGAATGTAGGGCCTACTAAATCATACCATATGATTTCAAATACTCATTTGATTTATAGAACCTCATTCTATCCTATCTCCCGATTTAGGATCCGTTTATTAACATAGTTACCTATACTAGGTGCCGTTTGATTGTGTGATACTTGGAGCTTAAATTGGTCTTATTCTCAAGACTAATTAGCAATCCTAAGTGAGTACATAGTTCCCCTCTTTTACCGTTTTCAAATACTTTGGGGTGGTACACATGTACATACGTGTTACTTTTGTGCATTTCATGCTTTTATGACATAAACATGCTAGTTTCACCTAGTACACTTATAGTACATGCTTTCGATTATGTTTTGCTATGTATGTTAAGCATGCTAGCACATTGATTTACTACACATTTGTTGCATATGTTTACTTAGCATATGTACACATTGTTTTACATGACATTTCTGCTATGTATGTTTACTGAGCATGCTAGCACATCTTTTACATGAACATTTCTACTAGGCATGTTTACTTAGCATTCCTAGTACATGGTTTTCACATGCTACATTGGTTATGACATTTGGTATGTTAAATCGGGACAATAATACATTCATTAACATTAGCTACGCCGCTCGGACTTATGTAACGGTACCATAGGAATTGACAACTCCCGTTTCCGACTTCCTAGGTTTGTTTGGAAGTTGGGAATGACAGAATCTGACTACATAACTTAGATAAACCTTTAATTTGTTTAAAGGTTTGTCGCCACAGTCACAAGGCTTGAATGTATGCGATTAACATTACTGCATAAATGTTTGTAATCATAAAGCATTGTTTTTCTGCAAAACATAACATTTGATTTAAACTTATGTTTATTCAAAAACCTTGTTTTGTACATTTTTCCTATGGTTGAGTAATTACTTGTTATTCACCATACATGACATTTGTTTCACATTGGCATCATCACATAGTTTAAGTAGATGATTTCCTACTTACTATGCATTACATTGGTTATACATGATACATGTTATACATGACATTTAACATGGTTTTCACATGAACATTTTGACATTGAACATTACATTTTGGTTGGTTATTGATAAGTGACTTATGTAACGGGGCTATGTGTTATATGATAAAAGCATGGTGGATACGCCGCTGGTACTTCCTATATATAAGTGCTTTTATCATATCATACATTATTGCGTTATCTAAATCAATTGGGGCAAGACATGAAACATTTTATACAAGAACATGACATTGTTTTACAAAGTACACATTTTATCCAAATTCACTTTCACTTGGTTATTCATTTAACCATGCATTGTCCTTTCATTATCATTTGATTTTCATATTGATTTTTACATGGTTTTACAAAAGAAAACATTTTACAAGGTTCATGACTACATTTTATTAAACACTTCTTTCAAATTCAAGTCATGAATCTGCATAAACAAAACCTATGTATCTCACAGGCATTTTTATGCTGACGTACCTATTTTTACATGTGTTTTCAGGTGCTAATGCATGATGGTGTTTGTGCTTCACTTAGGCGGACTCGGGCCTTAGTGACTTAAAAGACAGTTAATTATGTTATTTTAGTTTGAACTTAAAGACAATGTAAACTCTTTATTCAATAATACATAACTTAAATTGCCATGGTTGTTGAAACAATAATTCTGTCGCATCACTCCCCGACGTTTCCGCCATGGTTTGTTGTTTTACGCTTTCGGGGTATGACAGGAACCATGGCGTGAACAACCCACCTCATATGAGTGCTATGAAGAACAAAATTACGACCCTTATCCATCATATACTCACAATGAGGAACAATGGTATGAACCATCTACTTCATATGAGTACTATGAGGAACCAAGGATCGAACAACCGGATTCAAGCTTTGAGGATCCCGATCCTTTCTCTATCACCGAAGTGGCCGATAGGATAATAGAAAAACTTAAAACTATCGAACAATACATAAAAGAATCTCGCGCAAGGGAAGAGGAGTCCCGCGTGAGAGAAGAACTAAATAAAGAAACGATAGTTGAAAAGTTAAAAATGGAAGAACAAATAAGTGAAAAACCGACACATGAGTTAAACAACGAAAGAGGTGAGGCCGATAACGTTAAAATTAAAGAAGAGTCTAATTTTGAAGAAATTAATCTCTTCTCACCTTCTTTTGAAAATCATTGTTTAGTATCAACTCATGCTAAGTTTTTAAAAGAGCTAAACACTAACGCAAAAATTGACGAAATGGTAAGTGTTAAGTTAACTAATGATCAAACTTCGCTAATAAAAGAAGACCCTTTTGAAATCAACATTACACCGGTTCCATGTTTTTTTTCAAAATTTATTTATTAGTAACATCACCATTGATAAGGATCTTTGTGTTAACATAATGCCTAACTACATTTTCGAAAAATTGAGTATTAGTGATTTTGCTCCACTTCAAATACCCATTTTTCTATCCAATCGGAGAGTAATAAAATCAATCGGTGTAGTTGAGGATGTCTTGGTTCAAACAAATCAAATGGTAATCCCAACCGACTTTGTCATCCTCGATGACGCTCCTCTAGTGTTGGGAAGACCCTTTGTAAAAACGTACGAAGCCTTGAAAAACCGGAAGTTTAATAATCTAACTCTTCAATTAGGGGCATTCAAAAGGAGCATAGATCTTGAGCGTTCAATGAAATATCCTTTTGGCAACAATGACCCCCTAATTGAAGATGAAGATAAGCCACCCGATACAAGTAAAAAGATTGACCACTTTGTTGAAGAAGAGGTCGCTATAGAACAAACCTTTAAAGTTCTTGATCAAAATGAGCCCCAAAATAAGGAGTCTCCTAAAGACCCGCCCCTTGAGCTCAAAGAACTTCCGAAAGGTTTAGAATATGCTTTTCTAGACAAAGATGGTAATTCACCTGTAATTATTTCGTCTAAATTAAGTAGTGTAGAAAAAGAAAAATTAATTAAACTTTTGAAAAAACATAAAAATGCGATCACTTGGAAGCTTGTAGATATAAAAGGAATAAGCCCTTCCATGTGCACGCACAAAATTCTAATGAACGATGACTACAAATCAGTAATACAACCACAACGAAGAGTAAATCCAAATGTCCAAGAAGTGGTTAAAAATGAGGTCATCAAACTACTTGACGCCGGACTTATTTATTCTATTTCCGATAGTCCTTGGGTGAGTCCCGTCCAAGTAGTCCCAAAAAAAGGATGTATGACGGTAATAACTAATGAAAAGAATGAATTAATACCAACGAGAACCGTCACAGGATGGAGAGTATGTATAGACTATAGATGATTAAATGAAGCAACAAGGAAAGACCACTTTCCTCTGCCCTTCATTGATCAAAATTTAGAACGATTATTCGGTCATAAATTTTACTGTTTCTTGGATGGTTTTTCAGGTTACTTTCAAATTCCGATAGCACCTGAAGACTAAGTAAAGACAACTTTCACATGTCCCTACGGAACTTTTGCTTATCGACGCATGCCATTCGGTCTATGTAATGCCCCCGCAACATTCCAACGTTGCATGGTGGCCATCTTCCATGACATGATAGAAAAGACAATGGAAGTCTTCATGGACGACTTTTCTATCTTTGGAGATTCATATGACCAATGCCTCGATAACCTTGAACGAATGCTATCCCGATGTGAGGAAACTAACCTCGCCCTTAACTGGGAAAAATGCCATTTCATGGTAACAGAGGGAATAGTACTCGGTCACAAGATCTCGAGCGAAGGAATGGAAATTGATCGAGCAAAAATAGACACAATTTCTCGATTACCTCCACCATCCTCCGTTAGAGCAATCAGATGTTTCTTAGGGCATGCCGGATTTTATAGACGGTTTATCAAAGACTTTTCTAAAATTTTAAGACCTCTAACAAAATTACTTGAAAAAGATGCGCCTTTCATCTTTGACAAGGATTGCAATCAAGCATTTCTAACCCTCAAGGAAATGCTAGTCAATGCACCTATCATGATAGCACCTGATTGGAAATTACCTTTCGAAATCATGTGTGATGCAAGTGACTTTGCCGTTGGAGCAGTCTTGGGACAAAGAAAAGAAAAGCATTTCCACCCAATCTATTATGCTAGTAAAACACTTAACGATGCACAAGAGAATTACACAACCACTGAAAAAGAATTACTAGCTGTGGCCATCTTTCATACCTTGTTCTTTCTAAAACTGTAGTCTATACAGATCATGCAGCCATCCGATACCTCTTCAAGAAACAAGACGCAAAACCCCGTTTGATCAGGTGGATTCTACTCCTACAAGAATTTGATATTGAAATCAAAGACAAAAGAGGAGCAGAAAACACAGCAGCAGATCATCTTTCACGTTTAGAAGACCCAGCTTTGGAGGCAACCAGGGACGAGCAAATCAACGAAAAATTTCCAACAGAGTCCCTGGAAATGGCGGAACATAGACAAGAGCCATGGTATGCTGACTATGCTAACTACTTAGCTAGCGGTATAGTCACAAAGGGATGGCCACATCACCAAAGAAAGAAATTCTTTGCTGATGTAAAGCATTACTTTTGGGAAGACCCTTATCTTTTCAAAATGTGTGCCGACCAACTCATCCAAAGATGTGCACATGGCTACGAAGCACGAAGGATTCTCCGCCATTGTCATGAAGGTCCATATGGAGGACATCATGGTGCCGCTAGTACCGCACGAAAGGTATTTGATTCAGGATTTTATTGGCCGACCATTTACAAAGATGCGCAAAGTCTTGTCAAGACATGTGATGCTTGCCAAAGATCATGTAATATTTCTTCCAAAAATGATATGCCACAAAATGGCATTCTCGTTTGTGAAATTTTTGATGTGTGGGGACTAGATTTCATGGGACCTTTCCCACCGTCAAAAGGAAACAAATATAGACTTGTGGCAGTCGATTACTTGTCTAAATGGGCCGAGGCCGAGGCACTCCCAACAAATGATGGAAGAGTCGTGGTAAGATTTCTGAAAAAATTATTCTCTCGTTTCGAAACACCTAAAGCATTAATAAGTGATAGAGGTACCCATTTTTGTAATCATCAACTCGAAAAAATCTTAACAAGGTATGGGGTCTATCACCGGGTCTCAACAGCATATCACCCTCAAACAAACGGACAAGCCGAAGTGACTAATAGAGGTTTAAAACGAATACTTGAAAAAACCGTAGGTTTAAATAAAAAGGAATGGGCCGATAAATTAGATGACGCTTTATGGGCTTTTCGAACTGCTTATAAAACAACTATAGGCAAAACCCCATATAAGCTCGTCTATGGAAAAAATTGTCATTTGCCGGTAGAAATAGCTCACAAGGCCTACTGGGCAATAAAAAATGTAAACTTGGATTTAGAAATTGCAGGTAAAAATCGATTTTGTCAAATAAATGAATTAGACGAATTAAGGAATTATGCATACTCTAACTCTGAAATTTATAAGGAAAGAATGAAAAATTTACACGACAAACACATTAAACCTAATGAATTTCGAGTAGGAGATCAAGTTCTATTGTTTAATTCACGACTTCGATTATTTCCAGGTAAACTAAAATCTAAGTGGTCAGGACCTTTTTCCATCACCCATATTTTTCCTCATGGTGAAGTAGAAATTAAATCTCGGAATGGAATTCCATTCAAAGTCAATGGCCAACGGCTGAAACTCTATCAAGGATCCATTGAGGATGAGGAGGAAGAGATCTCGCTTCAAACGGTCGACGAGTAAAGGCATCAACATCATACCTGGTATGTTACGAACAAGCGGGTAAACATCGAAACCGGTAAGTCTTCTAACCAAGTTTTTGGGAAAACAGGGCACTCACACGAGCACTGAAAAAAAAATTCAAAACTTTGCTTGGCACGGGGCCGTGTCCGCTGGACACGGGGCCGTGTCCGCGAAACTGTCGGGATAAAACCCCTTTTTCATATCAGTTACATCATTCCACACGCCCCGTTTCCCCGAAAAACGCTCTGGTCCAGGCGATTTTCTGCAGATTTTCGGTGTCTCCTCTCATTCTAACAACATCAAGGTATGATTCTATCATCATTAGTAGTTAGATTATTTACTTGCATGTAGTTAAAACATCAAAAATTTGGGGAAAAATCTAGGGTTCTTGAAGTTCATCCGGATCAAACCTCAAATTTTTGCTTAAATCTGTTAGCATTAGTTTAGATTAGTGTTATGGGAAGTAAACCCACTTGTATTGTTGATAGATTTGCCCGATTTCTCACAAAAACCCCAAACCCTTGTTTTTGAACCGAAAAAGATAAAATTGAAGGGGTAAACGGTTTGTTTTGGGAAAAATGGCACTTGGGGATTCATTTTCGGGGGAAACCGCACCTACTTGGCCAAAAATTTTTAGATTTTCGGGACCGGGTCGAAAAATGGAATTTTTTAGTAACAGACGCCTGGACACAGGGTCGTGCCCGCTGAGCACGGGGCCGTGTCCAACCCACTGTTTGCAGTTTTTTCCGAAAATCTCATTATTTCGTGCTAACTTTTGGTGTATACTTTCAGATGTCGAAGAAGTTCACAAGATTCAACGAAACTGTCGGGATAAAACCCCTTTTTCATATCAGTTACATCATTCCACACGCCCCGTTTCCCCGAAAAACGCTCTGGTCCAGGCGATTTTCTGCAGATTTTCGGTGTCTCCTCTCATTCTAACAACATCAAGGTATGATTCTATCATCATTAGTAGTTAGATTATTTACTTGCATGTACTTTCAGATGTCGAAGAAGTTCACAAGATTCAACGCTAACGAGGTTGTTAAACCGATCAAGTTGGTTCAAACAAGACCCGAAGAATACCCAAGACAAGTATGCACGGACCTTTTAGCCATGGTGAACCAACTTGATCGGTTTAACAACCTCGTTACCGGCCCACTAAGGGTTGCCCTAACCACTCGACTTCGATTGGTACACGAGTGCACTATGGAGTTATACAACACCTTCACTTTCAATTCGAGGTGCGACCCTTTCGACAATAATGGGGTTGCATTTCGGTGTGGTGGAACTAGGTACTCGATCTCTATGGCATAATTCGGGGCAATAGTTGGGCTGTATACGGAGGAGGATTCGGGAAGTGAAGAAAACACCGGAGGAATGCGAGAGTTTGATGAAAACGAACGCCAAGCCGCATGGGCTCAGATTGGTGATGGGTTCTACAATCCGAGCAGCACTAAGAGCACTAAGCTGAGGGATCCGCTTTACCGCTACATTCATAGGCTCCTCGCTTACTCTCTTAGTCAAAGACATGACGGCAGCGGCATTGCTGGGTTGAGAGATTTGGTAGTCCTTCACTGCATTCACACCCGAAGACCCCTCGATGTTCCATTTCTCCTACTCCGGAACATGCATCTGAACCGGCTTGCTCATGCACCAACCCCTATTTTCTTCGGGGGATGGGTGTACCGCCTCTTCAAGCACTTCGCGAACATACCTAGGTCTTTCGAAAGGAGCCCATGGTCAGGACGGGTCGATGTACACATTTGTCGCTCCATGAACCTAATCTATGAGGCGGAAGACGGGTCGGTAAGCTTTCAGAGGATGCAAGGTCATGCATGGAACCCGCAAGAGGCGCTAGTCCTTCACGCTCCACCTCCCCAATACCAGTACCAACCCCACGGTGAACCGGGCCCGTCCTCCTCACAAGGAGGCGGTTTTCCTAACTTTCATAGTTTACATGATCTTTTGCAGGAAAACCTTATGTGCACCAGGAACACCTACAACCTCGCCAACAACACATACCACCGGGTGGGAGCCATTGAAAGAAACATCCCCGATATCCAAGATGACATCGAAAGCATCCGGGAGTACATGGCGGGGCATGGGGGAGGAGGTGACGACAGTGATGAAGACATGGACTAGGCGGGTGGAGTAGGAGTAGGAGCGGCTAGTTGGTGATCCTACAGGACGTTTGGTATTGTTTGGTGTGGTATTTATTGATAAAACAGGTACATACAGGGCTTAGAGTGCTAAACATTAGTGCTACTAAAGCCGGGGCAGGAAAACCGGAGAAAGAAACCTGTTTTTCAGCCTTGCAGACTGTCCACACGGGGCCGTGTCCGGCCGACACGCCCCCGTACCCACCTCCCAGACCTGCTGTTTGTTTAATTTCTGCAGATTTTTGCTAGACACGGGGTCGTGCCCAGCCAACACGCCCCCGTGTCCACCTTCTGTAAGTTTTCGTTACTAGCAGTTGAACACGGGGTCGTGTCCATCCGACACGGGGCCGTGTCCATCCGACACGGGGCCGTGTCCAGAATGCCAGTAACAAAAAATTTTGCTTTTAACACCCTTTTACACATTCAATCAACCTAAAAACTTATTTTTGGGACACATTGAGGACAATGTGTAATTTAAGTGTGGGGGGGATGCTAAAACCTTGAATCTTGCAAGTCCTAATAACAAGCCTTTACACAAAACTCTATTGGAACCGCTAATCACCCCAAATTTTTTTAAAAATTTTCATTTTTTTACTTGTCTAAGTTTAAGTTGGGAATTCAAGTTCTAACAAGGTTATATTTTTACAAGTTTACAACCGATAGTGTCATGATAAAAAGAACCAACATAAGAAAATTATGAAACGGCATGACAAGCTTAGTTAAAATTTGATTATATATACTTAATCACATAAAAACCCTTTCCCACAAAAGTGAGTTTTGAGCCTGTATCGAGCATACAAATACATATCTTTACACTAAATGCTCATTTTTCGTTTCTTGTGTGAATAGCCGCTTGGTTCGTACGACTCTAGAACTTGCCACGACAATACATTCCCGGTCCTTACCAACTTAAACCCAAGTAAGTAAATGATGGAGGCATTAGGACTAACCCTTTTTCTTTCTACACCATTATTTTTCATTTTTTTACCACCTACCCAAAATCCCCCTAGTTAACCCCTTTGAGCCTAAACCTTTTCATTTCTTAACCCAAAACAAATCGCCTTTTTTTACCCACCTAAACCTTTTTATTTTAACCCTTTCTTTTAGTAACAACGTTCGGTTTTCTTATGACTTGAAAAAAAAATATGTATTTTGATGAAACCAAATAAACAAACAAGTCCATCAAAAATAAATTTGTTTGAAACAAATGGTTTATCAAAATGAAATAAAAATGTGAAAAATAAAAAGTCTTTCAAAAACCGACGTTTGTTACGCTTTTCGCCCTTTTACTAACCACTAACCCAACCACCCACCTTTAGCCAAAGCCTAACCCTTCACCCAAAAAGTCCTCTTGATATTTACAAAGGTATATAGTTAAAAAGGAGGAGGATTGATTGATTGGCAAGCTTATGGTAGGAGTAAGTTCCATGCCGCTCTCGAGTGATTCACTAAAAATACACCGTCGGCCGAGTGTTGAGTGATTCCCCGTGAGGTATGTGAACTTGTATATAAATGAAATTTTAAAAAGGTATGTTATGCCCTAATAAGTAATTTATTTTATGAAATGTTTTTAATAAATCATGACGAATAGGATTGTAAATAAATAAAAATAAAACTTAATTAAAGAATCTTGGAAATCCCGACACTCTATGACAAGCCCAAAACTTCTCTTCTACCCATTCCATTTGGGTGTGTAAGCCACATAATAAAGAGTTTTGCTTGAGGACAAGCAAAGATTCAAGTGTGGGGGTATTTGATGTGCACAAAATGCAACATATAAATTACATCAATTGTGGCATAAAACTAACCATTTTTTTAGTACTAATGTTGGAAAAAGTATGCTATTGTCTTCCTTTTGTATTTTCAGGATTAAATGAGCTCAAATGAACAAAAGAAGCAAAAAGACAGCTAAATCTAACATAAATACAAGAAAAGGAACAAAAGTGGCATGCCCGACCTCCCGACACCATCTTACCAAGCAAAACAAAGAAGACAGAAGACTGAACACGCCCCGTGCTCAGTTAGCACGGGGCCGTGCCCAAAGGTCAGCATAAAAGACAAAGTCATAGAAGCTTCTATTGCCCACCACGGGGCCGTGCCCAGCGGACACGGGGGCATGGTCAACTTTCTGCAGACGCATTTATTGAAATTGCGAATTACAATTAATGAAGAGAGAGAGTAAGATGGACACGGGGCCGTGCCCGAGCTTCTGTTCAGCCTATAAATAGGGGTGTTTGGAGCTCTTGCAACTCATCCCTTGGCACACCACCTCTCTCACACATCACCCACCACCATCACAACACCATCATCCACCACCATCATCTATTGTCCATCATAGAGTGTGTGAGTCGTCTCGGGATCCAAGATTGATCGTAAGAGTTCTTGACAATCAAAGGCCATGTTTGCCTAAGTCTCTTACATCACTTGGTGAAAACAAGTGTTTAGTGTAATACTTTTTATTTTTAATCTTTTGCACTTTTTAATTGGTTTTTTATTAATGACTTTAATTACTAGTTTCTTATGTTGAAGGCGATTCTTCCTTATCGTTTGTCCGTGGTGTCTTGGCATTATTTTACTGTCTATATAAAATAAAAGATTTTCACCATTCATATCTCCACGATCTATATGGAGGTATGTTGGCTACCTGGTCGGGGGTTAAGGGAACGGTTTGGTAAGAGTCTTGCCATTGTTCAGTGTATAGATCCTACAAAGGACCTGGGTCAAATTTAGTAGGACCTCCAATACCCCAAGGTATTGGATGGTGGGGGTCCAAACTCTTTGATCCCCTCATAAGTTAAACTACTATTAAAACTTTAACCCGGCTACTTAGGACTGTATCCCTGCTGACTCAGACTACTTAGCCGAGGGTAACGTCGCCTTCAAAAGAGGGGCCTACCACATTATCCATTAATAACTTTATTAATTATCTTTCAATAATCCGACCCTTTAGGATTGTATCCTTGCTGACTCAAACTACTGGGTTGAGGGTAACGTCGCCTTCAAAAGAGGGGCCTACTACAATAACTAAGATAATCTCTTAAACAAGTGCGAAAATAATCAAAGGTTACACTACACACGAGTCGGATCCAAGTGATTCATCTTGTCTATCTATTTTATTTTTATTTTATTTTTCAGCATTTTAGTTAGTTTTATTTTCTTAGTTTAAAAACCTTTTTCTAACATTTTGATTTGATTAGACGTTGAGGATAAACCGGTACTAAAAGCTCTTGTGTCCTTGGATGACCTCGGTATCTTACCAACACTATACTACGTCCACGATGGGTGCACTTGCCCATATGTGTGTTTAGTGTTAGTAAATATCGTGTTTTATAAATTTAAAACTTGGCTAAAAAGTGTAAAAAGGGCTTAAAATATATACCTAAAACATATACACACTTACGCACATCAGGCTTCTACGTAATCGTTAAGACCCTTGGATTATATGGTACCATTCCATCTTTCAAAGAGACCCCTTTGAGTGGTCTAAGTCAAAAGATTGATTCAGAATCTAGTTAAGAATGACACGTGGTGATATAACTGAACAAACTCCTTGGTAGTCTATTTAAATCGTTTATTGATTTAATTAAAAGGACCCTATGGTGGTCTAGTCACAATCATCACAAGTTCGTTCATTATTTTCTTCCCCTACACATTATAAGATGCACTGCGTGACTATGCAAGGAATTACGTAATTATGGATGTATACATAATTACGAAGTTCAGTGCACGGAGACCATAGTAAGATTTATCATGTGTAAGATGTGACAACTGCCACTTTCGAGTAATTTATGTACAATTAAAGCAATGATTTACATTATACAAGTATGTGTTTTGAATATTCGAACTGCTTGATTACATGATATACATCTTAGAACACTCATGGAATATTCATTTATGATGCACATTATTCATTTTTATTTGTTACATTTGAAATAGTGTAAACAAAGCATCGAAACAACTAGAGTAGTACCTAGTAAACTAGTGTGCTGACGAAAACTCAGGATCCGCATAAACCATCTAAATTACATCTTTAGGACTCAGACGAAAGTCCAACATCAAATATACATTAAACCCTATAAGGGAATACAAAGGTTTGGTTTAATACATTACCAATTTCCGGTAGCACTAAAAACTGTCCGAAAAGTGCTAAAAGTGACCATTTCATTATTTGTCCGCAGAAAAATACAGAAATCGTGTGGAAATATACAGCATTCCGCAGAACGAAACAGTAATTATCTGAAAAACCCAAAAATAAATATTATTTGACATAAATAATATAATGGGTAGTAAAAACGACACAAAATCCGCAATCGAATCTTATTGCATTAAGCTGCATGGCTAGTTCAGTAAACTGCCAGTCAGCAAAGCCGGTACCGGAACCGTGTCAAAAATAATAAAAGTTTTAGTCCAAAAAGTTGGATTAAATATTTGGATAATAAAACAAATACAAAAATAATTTTTGTTATGTTTTTATCTAAATAAAACACGGTGTCAGTAGTTAACCCGGTACAGGACCTGAACCGACTTTTTCACCCGAATTACACACTAAAAATTTCGGTGAACTAGTTTTACTTAGTGTCACACTACTTTAAAATATGAAGGCTTAAAACCTTGTAGATATTTTTATATAAAATGTCAAAGTTCTTAAAATACTTAAACATTTACTACATTTTACCATGAGTTGAAACCTTATAATTCACTAACACATTTAAACAATTCAAGACCCTTTCCTCCCCTCATGTTCACGTTTGTTTAGTGGGTCCAACACCCCTTAATTACTTGCTAAATATCTTGATATTTTTAGTTAAGTTACAAGTGGATGAAATGGGTAAATTATTAGAATACTTACACACTAAGTAATCTAACACTTTACCATTCACTTTTACACCTTATTATTTTTTTTCACACACAAAAGCTCTCATCATATTCATCCATATTACCAAGAACACTAAAAACCCACTTCAATTTTAGTCTTTTATTAGATGATTAACATGGGTTTCCAAGTAACATAAGGTGATCTAAAGCTTTTGGAAGTAAAAGGAAGGGTTTTCATCCATACAAAAGTGTTCTACCATCAAGATCATCATCTTCTTAGTTCTTAATAATCTTCTAAGATCATCCCTAGCCTAGTGCTAGAAGTAAGCTTCTATATCTATTTTTTTTTATATACAAATATATTATGTTTATGATTATTATTATAGCTAATAATAACTAAATATCATACATAATAAACATGAAAAAAAAATACAAAGAAGAAAAGAATAAAAATCATGATATAATTATGTTTGTTTATATTGTGATCTAAGACTTGTTATATGCTTATTTAATCTTGTTATGATGGTTATGATACAAATAAATGGTTAGAAGATGTTTTAAAAATATGATCTAACAATTATACATATTTATGTTAAAGGGTTTTTAACATAAAGGATTACTTGGATGATCATAACCTTTAATTTTGTTAAAGTATTAAATGTTTTTCACTAAAAACAATACTTCTACAAAATTATGAAAAGTAACATACAACATGAGATTTTTATAAAAGTTGTTAAAACTAGAAGTAAACTTGGTTTTTGAACTAGTTAGCACATGTTATGATCATGTCCAAAACCCTACATGATTTGGAAATCATTTTGATAAGTTTATGTTATAAAAATCTCATATGTTTTTAGTTAAGATGATTGGGAAAATTGATGGTGATTTGGAAAAGAAAATGATATGTTTATGAAACATGGCCAAATGATTAATACAAAGGTTATATGGCCATTTTTTTAGAACATTATGCTAATAAAACTATCATTTTTTTTAACAAAGTCTTTACAATATTAGAAAGTTGGTCTTTCTAAACATAAAAATTGACATAAATATATATTTTTGGTAAAATACATATTTATGGAACATATCAAGTATGTGCTATGTGTTATTATTTGTATTAGTTATATATACAAGTTAGAGACTTGATAACAATTACACAAATAAATACAAGACATACTTACAACTAAAGACTTACAAGAATACATATAGACACATTTGAAAACAACTTACGGACATTCCGAAGGATCGGACACCATTTATGGTCAAAACGGACGACGGACGAATAGATAAACGAATCGCCAATCCGAGGAGTTACTACGACGTTTAGACGATTTTTCGACACGAAATATAAATATGCTATCGATAACAAATTTCGGATGTTTATAAACTTATAGAAACTAGTATGTTTTTATTTACCAAAAAGTATACTTAGTAAATTTTTATAAAAAGGTTTTTATAAAAATGAAAGGCTTACTTTTACTAGTGGGCTATATTATATCAAATGGGCTTATTTTACTTAATGGGCTTATTTTTCTTAAAAGGCTTATCTTCATAATGGGCTTATTTTACTTAATGGGTCATTTACTTAATGGGCTTATCTTCATCACGGGCTTAACATAAATTCATGGGCTAAGCCCAAAACACCAAACATATGGGCCAAAGCCCAATACTATTCAAGCCCAACACTATTCAAGCCCAACACTATTCAAGCCCAATACTATTCAAGCCCAATACTAGTCAAGCCCAACACTATTTGAGGCCCAACACTATTTGAGGCCCAACACTATTTGAGGCCCAACACTATTTGAGGCCCAACACTATTGAGGCCCAACACTATTTAGGCCCAGCATTATTTGGGGCCCAATAACATGAAAACATGGGCTCGGCCCAATGATACAATTTTTGGAAACACAACTATACAATTGATACATATAAGACACGAGATTCAGCGGACTAGATCCGACTATACAACTCACAAGATACAAGATAACGTTTATATATATATATATTTGGTGAAATATATATATATAACATTTGAACAACTCATTCATCTAATACACAGTTCAATGAATAACAAAGACATACAGGTCTTAACACATATTCAAGACACAAGACTTGTACTCAAGTCATTTACAAAGACCGAAGTGTCTAACAAATATAAGGACATTTGTAGGTCGCGACATTGTTCAAGACGACCGTACGGCAAATCACAGTTAGTTACTATTCACGGACGCAATTCAGTGAGTTCATGTCCCCTATTCATTTAAATGTTTTTCAAGCTTTACAACTATCAGGGAAAATACATGTACAATAGTATGATAAGTCAAGGAATGAAACACCTTAGATCATGTGCGAATTAGGGCCATACAATAAGCACCATTAATCCAGTTTGGACCTAGGTACAAGTGGTTAGATCTAATGGGTATTGGCGAGCCCCACTCTTGGTCGTGGACCCATACAGAAGAGTGCGTTTGTGTCCCAGTCGATAGGAATCGGCATAAAATCGTCTAGGGTTGGATTGCTTCCTAATTCGTCACACATATTAATGTCCTCGCGAAACATTAATGATCAACGATTTCATTGACGCTTTACATACTACATCATATGTCACACCCCGAAATTATCAGAGCTTGGCGTGACTGGACTGGTATCGTCATTGCACAGCGGAAGCAAATAAGCAAAGACTTCTAGAAACTGAACGCCCGCTAAGTACTCGAGTCTCCAATGGTTCTCCTATTCCAACCGTGCCTTGTCTTAGAACTGTAACCTGAGAAAGAAACATGCGAAAAATCAACATAAAGTTGAGCGAGTTCATAGTTTGTTTGTAAAAGATTTGAAATAAATCTTTTGAGTTGTGAAAGGTTTGAGATAAATCCTTTGAGTTTGTGAAAGATTTGAAATAAATCTTTGGAATAACCGGTTTTTGAAGTAGTATTGAGAAAATGAGTTTAAAAACCATTTTCTTGCAAAGTTATATGGAAACGTTGTGTTTGTAACACGTTATGTTCATAAAACCATGTTTTTGTAATGTTCGTAAAATCATCAATGCCCACCCTGACTTTGACCCGCATAATCTCATGCCTTAAATTTTGTATAAAACATGGTGCTTAATTTGTATGAACAAGTATGTTTCGTAAGTATAAAATCCCTGGTATGTAGCAAATAAGGAAAAAGAGATCACCAATGGTTTGCAAGGCCATTGATATGTGTGAAGTGCAAGTAGGAAGACTCAAACCTAGCCGATTTATGCGTCGGGCAACCAAGTCACTCAAGGTCCGTTCTGTTGGTCCTTTCAGAGGTCCGTTCTGTTGGGCCTAGAGTTGGGCTCGCTACACCCAGATAGATCTACCGCTTAAGTCCCTCGGTGTTCTACAACCTAGCAGATTTATGCGTCGGGCAACCAAGTCACTCAAGGTCCGTTCTGTTGGTCCTCTCAGAGGTCCGTTCTGTTGGGCCTAGAGTTGGGCTCGCTACACCCAGATAGATCTACCGCTTAAGTCCCTCGGTGTTCTGCCTACCCATTCACATGATCTAAGTAGTAAATCTCCTTACGTTAACATACCGTGTATAAAAATGTCTGTAATCATTGTACATGTACTCTACCCCAGTCTCTAGGACTGATCCTCCCCAGCCACTAAGGCTGATCCTCCCCAGCCACAAAGGCTGGCTCCTCATTCTCTATATATTATCACCAATCGATCCATCCTTAGTCATGAAAGTCATTCACATTTTGATAAAACTCATTTGTTTTGTAAAAACCGGTATGTTTAGTATAAACCTTTCGTAAATCATTTGAGTTCCTCGAAATCCTTTCGTAATATGATTTAGAAATACGAGTTTTGCATTTGTTCAGAACTTTGTATGTTTTTGCAAAACGTGCATGTCTTTCCACCCCGAAAACATTTATAAAAATGTAAAGCCGTAAAAAGTGGGGTTATGAACTCACCTGAATATTCCTGTGCAAAGCTAGCTAATTTACGACTTCGTGATGTCGTTTCCAAACTGAGACTCGCTAGCGTGCATTCTACAATATTCCTAACACGGAATATCTAATAAGTTTCTAAATAAACGCGGTAACTAAATTACGTGTCGTCGAGCTCTACCGAATCGTTAGTCGAACGATTCTACGGTAAGTTGTTAACTTAATGAAAAAAAGATTAAGTTATACGTGTTAAGTCTCGTTCAATGTCAGTAGCAGTTTAATAAGTCTTGAAAAAGACTTAGTTTCCGAGAGACTTAATATGAATAAATATTTATATGAAAATATAAATATATCGTCGTAAGCGCGTTAGCCGTCTCGAGTAGTCGTACGTGTATAAAAGAGTATTTCTATGAAAATATCATATACCAAACTCGTATCATATATCGCATTTCGTATATAATAACTTGTATTATATATATCGCGTCTCGTGTATATTTGCCGAAAATATACGTATATGCCGTCTAGGCGTATAAAATAAATATGAAGAGTTATATTTATTTTATAAAGAAATCGTCGAGTTGTTATGTTTGAAAATAAATATAAACCATATTTATTTTTGTAAAAGATTTCACGTTGTACGACATTTAGAATAAATATATAACTATATTTATTTTGTAAAAGTATACGAGTTGACGACGTTCGAAATAAATATTAACATTATATTTATTTGTAAAAGCGTTTGGGATTATCAAGGTTTGAAATATTATGGACTCGAATTCCATTAAGTGTCGTTTTTGAAACTGTAATACGTGTCGTGTTTACGGATTTTTCTCGAATAACGGGCAGAGTTTCCTCTATTTTTGGACGGCCCGACAACACAAGTTGTCTTTATATTTTCAAAATTCAATCAATACTTCAACAATAATTATGTATCATCAGTTTAAACGAAATAATAACTCAACCAAGTTAACATTACTAGTAACTCATTAGTTCGGTTCAAGCTCGTTTTTCACGTAATAAATAAAGTTATAGAAATAGTCGTGCCGTAAATTTTTACCGAAACTTCAAGTCGTTTCTGTTACGCGTTGACCAGCTGACTTTACCGAGTCAACCGGGTTGACCGGCTGAGTTGACCGAGTTTGACCGAGTTGACTCGGTTCGACCGAGTCGACCTGACCCGCTTCACGAAACCCACATCTTGCACCGAAGCTGATGAGTTGTTGACTGAGCCGAACCCGACCCGTATCGAAATGAGTTGCTGGAATCTGACCGACCCGAACCGTCTGGCCCACGTTGACCGTGCTTGAACTGCTGTTGACCCCAGTTGACTCGGGTGTTGACCGCGTCAACCAGGTTTGACCCGAACCAAAACTCAGCCTGACCTCACCACTGTTGTCACATTTGTGTCACCACCACCACTTTGGCCGTTCAACACCACCATCATCGTGAAACCCGACGGACCGAAACTCGAACCGCCGGACCCTGCTGTTGACCACCAGTTAAACGAACCGACCCGTGGTCCGAATCTCCACCTTGCTCTCTGCTGCTCGATCCCCCAAAACCGACTCAACATAGACCTAAATCGAACCCGAAACCGGTGAATCCTCCAGTTAAAGACAGTGTCCGGCGGTCAAAGGTACCGACCGCCGGTTTCTCTCATTCCTCTCGGCTTTCTCTCTCGTCTCGTCTGTCGCACCACCGCACAACCACCGGACTGTGGTGGTGGTGGTCGTTTCTGGGTCAAAGAGGAGGAAGAGAAGAAGGGGGGGCTGTTGTCGGTTGGGTGTGGGGGTTCACCGGAGCTCCGATCGGAGCCGGTTCGGAGCCGGAGTAAGCATCGGAGAGGGAGAGGGAAGAAGTCTCTGTGTTTGCATATTATGAGAGAGATGGAGACAAGCAGATGTTTATATGTGTGTGTTGTTTGTGTGTATGTACATTGATATGCAGGCAAGACATAAGGGAAACAAGTGTATTTATAGATGGGAGGGTTTTTATTGTCTTGTGTGTATTTACATTTCATTCAGGTTATATACTAATTCTTGTGGGTAATGTCTAATGTGAATCCCTTTTGTTCCAAGTGTAAAGATCTATTAGAGATTTCATGAGGATTTTGGCAGATTTTGTGTTACCATTTTTTGAGACACAATCTATTGGGAAAGATTTGTAGAGATATGGTAGAGACTTTGTAAGATCTCGCAAATCTTGCAAGATTTTGACAAGATTCTATATTATGCGCGGGTTTAGGCTTGTGGGTGTTGGGCTTGGGCTCAGGGCCCACCAGCTCAATCCCGTGTGTAAGTGGCCCGTAAATCCTACGAGACCCGTTGTCAAAATTCTGAACCCCGTTTAACGTCAAAAAAATTTAAAATGTACAAAATACGGTCGGTAGTCGTTTGCACGCCCGTTCGTCGATTACGGTAATAATCGCGAAAAATTGTATCGTTGCCATCCTTAATCCGTTTTTCGATCCGGTTTCGACTGTAGTCACCAAAATTAATTACGGAGCTAAATATAGCGTAAAACTTTAATAATTGTCGGCGTTGTCAGTATTCTGTTCGGTTTCAATCCGTTGTCGTTTAACGTTTCACCGGTTTCTCTGTAAACCACCATTCGCGCACTGTAAAGACGGATAGACGTTCCCAGGCACTCCAAAGGCCTAATTAAGTTAATTTGCGCTGTAAACACCCTTTATTATCGCGTTAATCACTTGTTAATCACGTAATTAAGAGCTGTAAATCACGGGTTGTCACATTCTCCCCCTGTTACAGAAATTTCGTCCTCGAAATTTAGACTATGTTATCTCCCCAGAATTGTGTTATTCGCAGGTAAGTCCGAATAATAACAAAGTGAATGACCGCGTAATCGAAACAAGACTTATTCGAATCATGTGAATTCAAGGGCATTCCTTCACAATAGGAATCCCAACAGTTTAAAAGAAATGTGTCTCAGTAATTGATGTCAAAGGAAACGAGACGTATAGGTACAGTCACTAATGTGACTAAGTTAACAGGGATCCAACAGGAACTTCGACCAATCGAATTCCATAAGAACGTTCACAATAAGTAACTGAGTTCTAGAAGCAATAACATCCACTGGATGAACTTAGAATCAGCAATCCCAAATGTAATAGTTTGCATGAAACGTTCGATCGTGATCAGCGCAAGCTGCAAGTCATACCGACGCCACGAGGTGTCGCAATGAATGAAACCATTTAATAATAGAGGTGATCGAACAAGTATCACCTGTGTCTTGCATAAAACGCTCAATCATAATTAGCACAAGCTACAAGTTTGTATTGACACCACAAGGTGTCGTAATGATTCAAATGATTCAATAATAGCGGTGATCAAACAAATTCACCGTGTTTGAAGTCAAATGAAAGCGCAATAAAGTGAATATTGAAAGTTTGTTTTAAATGATATCACAGGGTTTCCAATTGAAAATGAAACATCAATGAAACAATGTTTTCGATCGAAGGTGAAGAAACAATGGATGTCGCAAAGCATTCGATCGATGTTGAAAGAACCGTTATGAGGTACACCGGAATATGAAATGAATTTGTGTACCATTGTCTTAACACACAATTGTGTTAAGACTGTTGTAATGTGATAATTCAAAGCGGATTTAATCTGAATCAATAAATGAATAATTAAATCCGTGCATAAGGTACGTAAACGAGTTTAGCGCAAGGTTCAAATAAGCGAAAATACCACCACAAGGTGTCGAAATCAACAATTTAATGGAGCCGAATACCAAACAAGTTTACCACGACTCGGAACAAATGAAGTGTTCGTTAAAAATTGATTTGAATATGATGCTCCCAATACATCATATGGTGCCTCGAATCGAATAAGTGTAATGAGCAAGTTCAAACAATTGAACTTGGTTTTAGCGTAATCCGACAATAAGTATATGTATCGACAAGAAAACTTTCGGCATGGTTATAACGAAAAACCGTGTATGTAACTTGTAAAGAAATGATCGTAATACAATGACCATTAAGAGGAGTAGAGATACGAAAATCTACTCAGTAAGTGTGAAATTCGAAATTTCAATAAAAGAAATTTGAGGACTTTACCTGGGGTTTCGTGTGACGACCAATTGTTAGGTGACATTACCATGGAATGTCGAACATAGCGTATTCGTCGTTAGTTAGGTAGGGGGAATGCGGAGACAATCGTCTTCTCCCTGGCGTGATTCGTGTTGTTGCAGGATCGCGTGACCAGTTGTCGTTTCCTGATCGTTCGTTCTCCTGCTGACAGGGATCTAGCGTCGTCGTTAAATTGCGTCATCGTTCCTTCTCAAAGGCCTCGCCTCAATAAGCGTGCGTGTCGTACTTCAACCTCCGTTGACATATAGCTTGAGTTTCACGTATACCTGTGCACTAGCGTTGTGTGCCGCGTAGAAGGTGATGTACTTCGACATCCGTTGACGTAAAGTTCGAGTTTTGTGCACTAACGTTTCGTTATGCGTAGGCTGCCTGCTCGGGAAGTTAAATATCATAGACAATATGGATAACAGCGTGTGCCCGAGTTAATATTCGCGGTTCCTACGTGATGACTTTTAATAACACACACAGGCGCAAATAATCAATCATATAATCAAAGGGACATGTTAGTCACCAATAAGCAATCAAGTAATTCTCCTAGTTTCACTAGCCAATTTCTCCCAGTCTTTAAGACTGCTCTATCCTCCACCTCGACCTCTTAGATCGAGCCTTGGTCCCCTTGACCGAGCCTCAGCCTTCATGACTGAGCCTACTCTTCCTAGCCTCACTAGCCAACTACCTCGGTCACCTAGACCGAGCCTCGATCCTCCAGACCGAGCCTCAGCCCTCCAGGATGAGCCTATAATAAATCAACGTGCTTAACTAGCTCGGTCACCTAGACCGAGCCTCGATCCTCCAGACCGAGCCTCAGCCCTCCAGGCTGAGCCTATAAATAGTAAAATGTGCTCAACATTTGTTTGGAAACAAAATTTTGACTGTTTGCTTGTCGGCAACGGTTGGAGACCATATTTGAGTACTAGGCGTTCTGTATGTATTCAACGTCTTAATAGTGTAAGTTCCGAGAGGAAAGTGAGGTTAGAGCCTAGGTATCACAACAGGAACCTAATTCGCTGTAACCTATAGCTCTGATACCAATCTGTCACACCCCGAAATTATCAGAGCTTGGCGTGACTGGACTGGTATCGTCATTGCACAGCGGAAGCAAATAAGCAAAGACTTCTAGAAAATGAACGCCCGCTAAGTACTCGAGTCTCCAATGGTTCTCCTATTCCAACCGTGCCTTGTCTTAGAACTGTAACCTGAGAAAGAAACATGCGAAAAATCAACATAAAGTTGAGCGAGTTCATAGTTTGTTTGTAAAAGATTTGAAATAAATCTTTTGAGTTGTGAAAGGTTTGAGATAAATCCTTTGAGTTTGTGAAAGATTTGAAATAAATCTTTGGAATAACCGGTTTTTGAAGTAGTATTGAGAAAATGAGTTTAAAAACCATTTTCTTGCAAAGTTATATGGAAACGTTGTGTTTGTAACACGTTATGTTCATAAAACCATGTTTTTGTAATGTTCGTAAAATCATCAATGCCCACCCTGACTTTGACCCGCATAATCTCATGCCTTAAATTTTGTATAAAACATGGTGCTTAATTTGTATGAACAAGTATGTTTCGTAAGTATAAAATCCCTGGTATGTAGCAAATAAGGAAAAAGAGATCACCAATGGTTTGCAAGGCCATTGATATGTGTGAAGTGCAAGTAGGAAGACTCAAACCTAGCCGATTTATGCGTCGGGCAACCAAGTCACTCAAGGTCCGTTCTGTTGGTCCTTTCAGAGGTCCGTTCTGTTGGGCCTAGAGTTGGGCTCGCTACACCCAGATAGATCTACCGCTTAAGTCCCTCGGTGTTCTACAACCTAGCAGATTTATGCGTCGGGCAACCAAGTCACTCAAGGTCCGTTCTGTTGGTCCTCTCAGAGGTCCGTTCTGTTGGGCCTAGAGTTGGGCTCGCTACACCCAGATAGATCTACCGCTTAAGTCCCTCGATGTTCTGCTTACCCATTCACATGATCTAAGTAGTAAACCTCCTTACGTTAACATACCGTGTATAAAAATGTCTGTAATCATTGTACATGTACTCTACCCCAGTCTCTAGGACTGATCCTCCCCAGCCACTAAGGCTGATCCTCCCCAGCCACAAAGGCTGGCTCCTCATTCTCTATATATTATCACCAATCGATCCATCCTCTCGGCTTTCTCTCTCGTCTCGTCTGTCGCACCACCGCACAACCACCGGACTGTGGTGGTGGTGGTCGTTTCTGGGTCAAAGAGGAGGAAGAGAAGAAGGGGGGGCTGTTGTCGGTTGGGTGTGGGGGTTCACCGGAGCTCCGATCGGAGCTGGTTCGTCGCCGGAGTAAGCATCGGAGAGGGAGAGGGAAGAAGTCTCTGTGTTTGCATATTATGAGAGAGATGGAGACAAGCAGATGTTTATATGTGTGTGTTGTTTGTGTGTATGTACATTGATATGCAGGCAAGACATAAGGGAAACAAGTGTATTTATAGATGGGAGGGTTTTTATTGTCTTGTGTGTATTTACATTTCATTCAGGTTATATACTAATTCTTGTGGGTAATGTCTAATGTGAATCCCTTTTGTTCCAAGTGTAAAGATCTATTAGAGATTTCATGAGGATTTTGGCAGATTTTGTGTTACCATTTTTTGAGACACAATCTATTGGGAAAGATTTGTAGAGATATGGTAGAGACTTTGTAAGATCTCGCAAATCTTGCAAGATTTTGACAAGATTCTATATTATGCGCGGGTTTAGGCTTGTGGGTGTTGGGCTTGGGCCCAGGGCCCACCAGCTCAATCCCGTGTGTAAGTGGCCCGTAAATCCTACGAGACCCGTTGTCAAAATTCTGAACCCCGTTTAACGTCAAAAAAATTTAAAATGTACAAAATACGGTCGGTAGTCGTTTGCACGCCCGTTCGTCGATTACGGTAATAATCGCGAAAAATTGTATCGTTGCCATCCTTAATCCGTTTTTCGATCCGGTTTCGACTGTAGTCACCAAAATTAATTACGGAGCTAAATATAGCGTAAAACTTTAATAATTGTCGGCGTTGTCAGTATTCTGTTCGGTTTCAATCCGTTGTCGTTTAACGTTTCACCGATTTCTCTGTAAACCACCATTCGCGCACTGTAAAGACGGATAGACGTTCCCAGGCACTCCAAAGGCCTAATTTAGTTAATTTGCGCTGTAAACACCCTTTATTATCGCGTTAATCACTTGTTAATCACGTAATTAAGAGCCGTAAATCACGGGTTGTCACATCATACATACTACATCATACATACAGATACATCATACATACAGATACATCATACATACAGATACATCTTATACAACTCACATTTTATGGATACAGTTTATACAACTCACATTTTATGGATACAGTTTATACAACTCACATTTTATGGATACAGTTTATACAACTCACGTTTTACAGATACATCTCATACAACTAAACTGCATGAACTCGCTCAACTTTTGTTGATGTTTTCAAACTTACATGTATTTCAGGGAATTAGTGGACCAATGCAACGATTTCAGTTCAAGGAAAACAAGTATCAATACTCCATGCCAACTATTGAAGGGTTTGCCTGTTATATACCGCCTCTTTGCGGTGATATAGTGGTCAAAGTCTTGACATTTTAAGACTTACATTTTGATGTATAAAACGATGACAACTTATTTTCATTTGATGGTTTTTAACCAATACATTCAACTTATGTTGCATTCTTTTGAAACAATTATGACAATGGCATTGGAGCTTGTATTTATTCATATAGTTTGTTCATGTACATCGATATTTATGCAATGAAAACCATACAGATCACACCTTGCGTTTCCGCTACGAGCGGGTGTGATAGATTGGTATCAGAGCATCGATTGTAGTGAACCAGGATTCTTTCTCGAGTCTAAGTCTACAATCACTAGGGATCTCTCACGAAAACCTCTTGTTCATGTTGAACAGATTATAAATAAAATTGGACAAGTCAAAAGGTTTTCATTGCATAAACATTTTTCAAGGTCCACTACAACAAAAATTCATTTCACATAAATCAAGCGAGGACATTTCCATGGGTGAAGTCTATGAGAAACAGACACAATACATTAATAGACTATGTGCCTACAATACATTACATTATCAGTTTATGCATTATAAACAGTTTACAAGTTCAGCTTATACAAGATAGAAATCCTTGATTGATAGGATTTTACATGAGTATATATATAGGTTGTTCATATATATGTTGCATGAAATATTTGCCAAGAACAAAATACCTTCGACTTCAAACTCTATTATTATTCTTTACTCACACGATGAAAATATCGACCTCATGTCTATTACGGAACTTATGACGAACATGATTTCTAAGTGAAATCTTAAACTTAATTCCGTAAAATATGGTTGCTTTCTCGCGAATGCTGAGATGCCTGACCATGATAATGACGACGAGGCGAAGGTGGTAACCTTGGACAACAACTCCATTAGTGGGACGAGATCCCTGTGACTCATACTAATCAAGGTTGATATACTCTTGTCCCTACAAGGAAGATGAAGTACTCATCTTGAAGGTGCCCCTTCAGTTGTTATTGTTACAGATTCTTTCCATTTCTATTCCATCTAACGCTGTGCTGTTTTGTGAGTAATGAAAACGGACGTTGACACGTGATCTATCACGAAGGTCCCTCCTATGTTGAAGGTATATAGACAATAGTGTCCCCCCTCTGACTGATCGGCTGTTTTGTACGAGAGAACGCTAGGGTGACCATGCAAGGCAATTTATTATTACGGAGGCCTACGTAATAACAACTTGTAGTGCATGGGAATTCTGGTGGACTCTGCGGGCCAAGCTAATGATCACTATTCGTTCAAAATTCTTAAGTTATTACTTGAGATTCAATTTTTCTTATCTATTAGGACACGAACTGAGGTGGTTAGTATAACACCATACAATACAATACAATACAATACAATACAGGAAGACGACACGTATTTGTTCACACCTAACATTCGATCTATATCACGATTCAGTTGAGACTAGTCATTTAAACAAACAAAACTTGTTATCCACTCATGGAAGATTTTCCTCAACATTCTCGAAATTATTGAACATGGGTTGGTTCCATGGTGTCTATGGCACTTTACCCTACTTTACCTTACCTTACGTTATCATATTCCACCTTATCATATTTATTGGAAATGATACAATAAATTCCGTCGCTTGACATTTGTCTTTTCCCAATGAATGGTATGGCATGAGCCATGCTGCAACTCCCTCATTGCATTCTATTCGACATTTTTGTAGATTCTAATCATCTTGCTAGAGCTCGTGAAACTCAAGCACTATTACCATAATGGTCACATGGACAAATAAGACAAAGGATTTTCTCTACTTCGGACGATTGAGGTCATAGAGTAGGGAACCCATATTATAGGGATGGAGGCCACGGGTTGGTTTCCCCTCCTGAACGAATTATTTTTCTTTTTCCATTTAGACATATGACCAATACATGCAAGAGGCATTACACCTTTTGGTTTTGGTTATCCACATTATCATTTATTCAAACATGTATGAACAATGCGGTCTTGAGGTTTCCATGACCGATTGATTGTATTCTTCATTCTTGGGCACATGATAGACTATATTTATCCAAATATATATGTCTAGATTCTTTTAATATTGAGTATTAAAAAGATCATGGCGCCAAAAGAATCAATTGTTTAAGTTAAAAGTTATGTGTTGAAAACTATTGCTTTTACACAAGACATGGTTTATACATGACATTGTTACGCAAGACATTGTTATACATGTCATTTGACGTTGGTATACACAAGACATTTTTGGTGGTTATTTGTAAGTGATGAGACGTGTGCAATATGATAAAAGCATGGTGGATACGCCGCTGGTACTTCCTATATATAAGTGCTTATGTTATATTGCATATCGTGGTGTTATTCAAATCTCTTCGACAAAGACAAGACATGACATTTTTGCACAAGACGCGACATCCTCTACACAAGACATAATATTCTATTTCAAGACATGATATATTTATACACTACATTTTTATTGGTTATTTATTTAACCATACATCATTCTTTTATATCATCTGATTTTCATATCTATTTTCATATGATTTTATAAAAGAACTCGATCATAACTGGAGCTAATATTGTTGGTTACACTTGATGCTTTCATGATATCTCAAGGGTTGTTCCATAATGGGTAACACCCGAATTCAAACACACTGAGTGTTACATTTTAGGTTTAGCCTGGGAGATCCGAAGCATGACCGCATCATCCCTCCCTACCTCGATCACTCAAACAATAACTCTCGCCATGAGAGAAATGAAGGCAATTGCTGCCATAAACGATTTTGGCACCAGGATGTATGCTGGTAACTTGCCGAAATCCTAAATGTGAATAAGTGTGTGTGTGGTTGGAACAATGAATACTCCACAAAATCCCAATGAAGTCATGAGTATGTACACTCTACGATCATCATGTATTAATTCTTTTAATACCAACACCGAGCTTAGCTATTGCTTTTAAATGTTAAGCATATACTCGAATTAGAGTCATGTTGGACACACATTACTATATCAAGTTAGCTAATGGGTAATTAGCTGAGACATATCAAATCATTAAGGGCCACCGGTATGTATCCTATTCGTCAACATTTCACATCCATGTTATTTTATACAATTGGCAATTTTAGCTTCATCTCAACATTTCACATACATGAGTTTCATGGCTAGGGACGGGAATGTCCTAGCTACAATTAGGGATTGGGTTATCCTACATCTAAACATAGGGATTGGGTTATCCTACATCTAAACATAGGGATTGGGTTGTCCTCTACATCTGTACAGGGAAGTCTTTCCTACATAGAATTCAAAATGTACTTGGCCTAGAGTCAAGTAAGCTAGACGTCTCCTCATTCTATAGAATTGGCAAAAAGTAAACTAGTCGAGTCTAGAGCTGAAATTCAATATCGATCTCTTCCCCGTTCAGTTGAGTAGTTTCGAAGTAGTGGTTGACATGGATTGGTTATCCGATAACCTAGCCAAAGTCTTATGTCACGAGAAGATCATTCGCCTACCACTACTGAACGAAGAGACACTTGTGATACATGGAGAGAAGCGCGACACCCCATTGCGGATCATCAATGGCATGAAAGCACATAAGTGCTTACGGAAAGGTTGTATTGCCTATCTAGCACTTGTTGTAGACAAGAAGGCCGTTGGGCCACAGCTGACAGATATTCTTTTGATAAAATAATTTCCTGAAGAAATTCCTGAAGTCTTGCCAGGACTATCACCATATCAACAAGTCGAGTTTCACATCGACTTGGTACCGGGAGCCGCACCCATAGCCAAATCTCCATGTCGATTAGCACCTTCTGAACCTTGTAGTTGACCGAATAAGGATGTTGTGAGTTCATAACCCCCCACTCTTTACCACTATACATCTTTATAAAGGTTTTGGGGGTGGAAAGACATGCAAGTTTTGCAAAAAATGCACAACATTTCGATGAACGAAAATTCATATTTCTAAACCATGATACAAATGAATATCCAACTAACTCAAATGGTTTATGAAAGGTTCTAGCTTCTACTCTAAGATAGATTTACGATCGGAGTATCATCAGTTACGAATTCAAGAGGAAAGCATACCGAAAACGGCTTTTAAGACTCGTTACGGTCATTACGAGTTTCTCGTTATGCCTTTTGGTTTAACAAATGCACCAGCGGTCTTCATGGATTTAATGAATCGTGTGTGCAAGCCGTATCTCTACAAATTCGTCATAGTGTTTATTGACGACATTTTGATATACTCTCGATCGACTGATGAACATGAGCAACATTTGAGAACCATTTTAGAGTTGTTAAAGACAATAAATTCGCCCCAAATCGAAAAACAAGATATAACATTACAACTTATTCTTAAGATTGGTGCATAGCATTTTACAATCTTATCATTATCCGACGATACCGACGACTTTGTTGTAAACTATGATGCTTCGCATCAAGGATTGGGTTGTGTACTCGTGCAACGTGAAAAAAAAAATTATCGTGTACACGTCGCCCTAATTAAAAAGTTCACGAGAAGAACTATACCACTCTCGACCTTGAGTTAGGCGTGGTGGTATTCGCTTTAAAAAAAAATTATGGCGACATTATTTATATGGTACTCAATGCATTATTTTCACGGATCATAAAAGTCTTCAACACATATTCAACCAAAAAGAATTAAATATACGTCAACGATGTTTGTTGAAATGTTGAACGACTATGATTGTGAAATAAAGTACCATCCGGGCAAGGCAAACGTTGTAGCAGATGCCATGAGCCGCAAGGAGCGAGTAAGAACACTGAGAGTTCAAGCATTAGAGAAGATGATTCACAAGCGCTCAAGGAAGAGAATATTCAAGCAAAAATACTTCGAGTCATGAAGGAACAATTAGCGCCGAAAGAAGATGGAACTTTATACCTTATGAGTCGAAATTGGGTTCCATTCTTTGGCGGCCTTCGAGATGATATTTTGAGGAAGCACATAGGCCTAAGTAGTGAAAGAATACTACTGGTTGCCTAACCTCAAAAGTGATATCACGACTTATAACGGAGAATGCTTGACTTGCGCGAAAGTCAAAGTCGAGTAGCAAAATCCCTCGGACTTGTTACAACAACCCGAGATTCCCGTTTGGTAAGGGGAACAAATATCGATGTACTTCATTACGAAGTTACTCAGGACCTCAAGAGGTCACTACATGATATGTGTAATCATCGATAGACTAACAAAGTCCGCACACTTCTTACCGATTCAGGAGAAGGATAATACTGAGAAACTAGCGAAACTCTATCTCAAAGAAATAGTGGCTCGTCATGAGTGCCTATTTCAATCATTTCGGACCGAGACGTTCATTTTGTTTCTAGAATTTGGAAATCATTTCAACAGGCCTTTGGATCTCATTTGAATCTAAGTATGGCCTTTCATTCACAAACTGACGGCCAGAGCGAACGGGCAATCCAAACACTCGAAGATATGCTTCGTGCATGTGTTATGGATTTAGGCGGCAATTGAGATACTCATCTACCTTTAGTTGAGTTTTCCTACAATAACAGCTACCATACTAGTATACAAGCTGCACCATTTGAAGCTCTTTATGGTCGAAAGTGTCGCTCTCCGCTATGTTGGGCGGAAACAGGCGATAGTTAATTAATTGGTCCGAAACTAGTCCAAGAGACTACGGATAAAATTTTTCCGACCCGAGACCGTATCAAGACGGCTCGCGATCGACAAAATAGCTACACAGATAAAAGACGAAAACCATTATCTTTCGAGGATGGAGAAAAAGTCTTGTTGAAAGTCTCGCCTTGGAAAGGCGTAGCGAGGTTCGGTAAACGTGGAAAGCTTAACCCACGTTACATTGGACCATTTGAAATCTTAGAAAAGATTGGCACTGTTGCCTACAAGTTGAAGTTACCAGATGAACTTAGCAGTGTGCACGACACGTTTCATGTGTCGAATCTTAAAAAGAGTCCAACACAAGCAACCGTTATCATTCTATTCACTTTGACGACAAACTCCAATTCACTATAGAACCTGTTGAAGTCATGGACTGTAAAGTCTAGAAATCATGGAGGAGTCGTATCAAATTATTAAAATGTACGTTGGAACTCTCGACACGGACCCGAGTATACTTGGGAACGTGAACATTAAATCAAAGCCAAATACTCTCACCTGTTCGAGTAGTCTCCTGTATAGGATGACTCGGCTTGAATTTCGGGACGAAATTCTCAATAACAGGGGGAGAATGTGACAACTGCCACTTTCGAGTAATTTACGTACAATTAAAGCAATGATTTACATTATACAAGTATGTGTTTTGAATATTCGAACTGCTTGATTACATGATATACATCTTAGAACACTCATGGAATATTCATTTATGATGCACATTATTCATTTTTATTTGTTACATTTGAAATAGTGTAAACAAAGCATCGAAACAACTAGAGTAGTACCTAGTAAACTAGTGTGCTGACGAAAACTCAGGATCCGCATAAACCATCTAAATTACATCTTTAGGACTCAGACGAAAGTCCAACATCAAATATACATTAAACCCTATAAGGGAATACAAAGGTTTGGTTTAATACATTACCAATGTCCGGTAGCACTAAAAACTGTCCGAAAAGTGCTAAAAGTGACCATTTCATTATTTGTCCGCAGAAAAATACAGAAATCGTGCGGAAATATACAGCATTCCGCAGAACGAAACAGTAATTATCTGAAAAACCCAAAAATAAATATTATTTGACATAAATAATATAATGGGTAGTAAAAACGACACAAAATCCGCAATCGAATCTTATTGCATTAAGCTGCATGGCTAGTTCAGTAAACTGCCAGTCAGCAAAGCCGGTACCGGAACCGTGTCAAAAATAATAAAAGTTTTAGTCCAAAAAGTTGGATTAAATATTTGGATAATAAAACAAATACAAAAATAATTTTTGTTATGTTTTTATCTAAATAAAACACGGTGTCAGTAGTTAACCCGGTACAAGACCTGAACCGACTTTTTCACCCGAATTACACACTAAAAATTTCGGTGAACTAGTTTTACTTAGTGTCACACTACTTTAAAATATGAAGGCTTAAAACCTTGTAGATATTTTTATATAAAATGTCAAAGTTCTTAAAATACTTAAACATTTACTACATTTTACCATGAGTTGAAACCTTATAATTCACTAACACATTTAAACAATTCAAGACCCTTTCCTCCCCTCATGTTCACGTTTGTTTAGTGGGTCCAACACCCCTTAATTACTTGCTAAATATCTTGATATTTTTAGTTAAGTTACAAGTGGATGAAATGGGTAAATTATTAGAATACTTACACACTAAGTAATCTAACACTTTACCATTCACTTTTACACATTATTTTTTTTCACACACAAAAGCTCTCATCATATTCATCCATATTACCAAGAACACTAAAATCCCACTTCAATTTTAGTCTTTTATTAGATGATTAACATGGGTTTCCAAGTAATATAAGGTGATCTAAAGCTTTTGGAAGTAAAAGGAAGGGTTTTCATCCATACAAAAGTGTTCTACCATCAAGATCATCATCTTCTTAGTTCTTAATAATCTTCTAAGATCATCCCTAGCCTAGTGCTAGAAGTAAGCTTCTATATCTATTTTTTTTATATACAAATATATTATGTTTATGATTATTATTATAGCTAATAATAACTAAATATCATACATAATAAACATGAAAAAAAAATACAAAGAAGCAAAGAATAAAAATCATGATATAATTATGTTTGTTTATATTGTGATCTAAGACTTGTTATATGCTTATTTAATCTTGTTATGATGGTTATGATACAAATAAATGGTTAGAAGATGTTTTAAAAATATGATCTAACAATTATACATATTTATGTTAAAGGGTTTTTAACATAAAGGATTACTTGGATGATCATAACCTTTAATTTTGTTAAAGTATTAAATGTTTTTCACTAAAAACAATACTTCTACAAAATTATGAAAAGTAACATACAACATGAGATTTTTATAAAAGTTGTTAAAACTAGAAGTAAACTTGGTTTTTGAACTAGTTAGCACATGTTATGATCATGTCCAAAACCCTACATGATTTGGAGATCATTTTGATAAGTTTATGTTATAAAAATCTCATATGTTTTTAGTTAAGATGATTGGGAAAATTGATGGTGATTTGGAAAAGAAAATGATATGTTTATGAAACATGGCCAAATGATTAATACAAAGGTTATATGGCCATTTTTTTTTTAGAACATTATGCTAATAAAACTATCATTTTTTTTAACAAAGTCTTTACAATATTAGAAAGTTGGTCTTTCTAAACATAAAAATTGACATAAATATATATTTTTGGTAAAATACATATTTATGGAACATATCAAGTATGTGCTATGTGTTATTATTTGTATTAGTTATATATACAAGTTAGAGACTTGATAACAATGACACAAATAAATACAAGACATACTTACAACTAAAGACTTACAAGAATACATATAGACACATTTGAAAACAACTTACGGACATTCCGAAGGATCGGACACCATTTATGGTCAAAACGGACGACGGACGAATAGATAAACGAATCGCCAATCCGAGGAGTTACTACGACGTTTAGATGATTTTTCGACACGAAATATAAATATGCTATCGATAACAAATTTCGGATGTTTATAAACTTATAGAAACTAGTATGTTTTTATTTACCAAAAAGTATACTTAGTAAATTTTTATAAAAAGGTTTTTATAAAAATGAAAGGCTTACTTTTACTAGTGGGCTATATTATATCAAATGGGCTTATTTTACTTAATGGGCTTATTTTTCTTAAAAGGCTTATCTTCATAATGGGCTTATTTTACTTAATGGGCTTATTTTACTTAATGGGTCATTTACTTAATGGGCTTATCTTCATCATGGGCTTAACATAAATTCATGGGCTAAGCCCAAAACACCAAACATATGGGCCAAAGCCCAATACTATTCAAGCCCAACACTATTCAAGCCCAACACTATTCAAGCCCAATACTATTCAAGCCCAATACTAGTCAAGCCCAACACTATTTGAGGCCCAACACTATTTGAGGCCCAACACTATTGAGGCCCAACACTATTTAGGCCCAGCATTATTTGGGGCCCAATAACATGAAAACATGGGCTCGGCCCAATGATACAATTTTTGGAAACACAACTATACAATTGATACATATAAGACACGAGATTCAGCGGACTAGATCCGACTATACAACTCACAAGATACAAGATAACGTTTATATATATATATATATTTGGTGAAAAATATATATATAACATTTGAACAACTCATTCATCTAATACACAGTTCAATGAATAACAAAGACATACAGGTCTTAACACATATTCAAGACACAAGACTTGTACTCAAGTCATTTACAAAGACCGAAGTGTCTAACAAATATAAGGACATTTGTAGGTCGCGACATTGTTCAAGACGACCGTACGGCAGATCACAGTTAGTTACTATTCACGGACGCAATTCAGTGAGTTCATGTCCCCTATTCATTTAAATGTTTTTCAAGCTTTACAACTATCGGGGAAAATACATGTACAATAGTATGATAAGTCAAGGAATGAAACACCTTAGATCATGTGCGAATTAGGGCCATACAATAAGCACCATTAATCCAGTTTGGACCTAGGTATAAGTGGTTAGATCTAATGGGTATTGGCGAGCCCCACTCTTGGTCGTGGACCCATACAGAAGAGTGCGTTTGTGTCCCAGTCGATAGGAATCGGCATAAAATCGTCTAGGGTTGGATTGCTTCCTAATTCGTCACACATATTAATGTCCTCGCGAAACATTAATGATCAACGATTTCATTGACGCTTTACATACTACATCATACATACAGATACATCATACATACAGATACATCTTATACAACTCACATTTTATGGATACAGTTTATACAACTCACATTTTATGGATACAGTTTATACAACTCACATTTTATGGATACAGTTTATACAACTCACGTTTTACAGATACATCTCATACAACTAAACTGCATGAACTCGCTCAACTTTTGTTGATGTTTTCAAACTTACATGTATTTCAGGGAATTAGTGGACCAATGCAACGATTTCAGTTCAAGGAAAACAAGTATCAATACTCCATGCCAACTATTGAAGGGTTTGCCTGTTATATACCGCCTCTTTGCGGTGATATAGTGGTCAAAGTCTTGACATTTTAAGACTTACATTTTGATGTATAAAACGATGACAACTTATTTTCATTTGATGGTTTTTAACCAATACATTCAACTTATGTTGCATTCTTTTGAAACAATTATGACAATGGCATTGGAGCTTGTATTTATTCATATAGTTTGTTCATGTACATCGATATTTATGCAATGAAAACCATACAGATCACACCTTGCGTTTCCGCTACGAGCGGGTGTGATATAAGAACCTATAGTGGCAACAATAACAAAACGCGAATAATGTAATGAAGGTACGGTGGACGCACCAACAACGCTTTATATACTTGTATATAAGTGTCCTTCTTACATTGCAAGCATGATGTTATTAAATTTACTAGAAGTTCAAAATTCTAACCAGTATTGTTTGATCTTTTTAACTTCATGTTTCAAGCTCTCACAAGTTTCCTCTAAATAAATTTCGGGACGAAATTTCCAGAAGTAGGGGAGACTGTGACACCTGTGCCTCCACGGCCATCAAACAAATACCAAATCAATGAAATATTGAATTTCATACTTGGGATTTGTATAAATATGTGAGTCATTTGCACATATCAAATTTCGTTCGATTTCAAACTCTATATCGCTTTCTGGAAAGTTATACGCGCACTGATGCGTAAACGTAATCAGTTTAACGCGACAAACACTCTGGAACATCAACATATGCTTAACGTACCTTAAATAGCCTTTAAATAACTTAGAAATAAGTTTTGAAGGCTTTGGTATGGCAAAAATCAAGTTTATTCGCTTACAGGGACTAATTTCGACAAACTACGAAAGTATGCCGATTCGTACTGTAACGGACATTCCGGAACATGAACATAAGTTAAACATACCCTAAATATCCTTCACATAGCTTAGAAATAGGCTTTGAGGGGTTCGGTGTGCTAAAATAAACTTTTTGGTTATTCAGGGACTAAAAGCGTCAAAAAGTGCGTAAGTTTGCATTTTCGCGCATAACTTACGTTCTGAATACATTCGGACATCCAAAAATTTATGTAAGCATTAAAATATTTTATTTTAGTGATTGGCATGAGAAAAATCCATTCGTCGCGTAATTTGGATCGTTTTTCGCATTCATGCGTATTTCGTCGTAATTAAGCAAATAACGCGTCCGTACGACCAAACGAACCGACATCCGGCATATTTTTGGGCATGTTTATCCACTATGTTTAGACATCATTGTAGGGCCTTAAATTTGGCTTAACGGGCCTTAGATGTGCCGGAATTGAGCTTAAAACACTGCAGGGACTGAAACTGTAATAAATAAAAGTTATTGCTGATCTGTGAAGTCCAGGCGGCCCGCGTAGCCCCTGTCTGACTCTTACACGGGGCACGTAGGTGCAGCAGATCTGCATAGATTCATTTTACAGCCTGTTTACAGCTGTTCCAGCAGTTTTGGGCATGTGCACATGGTATTTTATGAAACTATGGTTTTGCAAAACCATGGGTGCACTTGTACGGTCGAGATCGAGGCTCGTTTTACGATGAACGATCTTAACGGTTGTGTAAAAACTATATAAACCCCACCCCCTTGCTTCAAAACCCACATTTGATTCTGAAATTCCTCTAAGTTGAGGTGATTATCACTTCATACCTGAGGATATTTGGAATCAAACTTCCCTTCTTGGACCCGTTGTAAGTCCTCTTTCGTTCTTTTACGCGTTTTAGCATGAAAGTCAAACTTTGTTTGACTTTCTGCATTGACCAGTTTATGGTCAACACGAAGTTCATTTGAACTTCATAACGTGAGCGTAATCACGATAGTTATAGTCCCTAGAGACTATACCTACTGATTACCACGTTATCTAGGCTTAGTGACGAGTCGTAGTTTCGGCCAAAGTGCGTATTCTTGCGTATTTTGTAAGCAAACTACTTTTGGGTATCAAGACCCTTTGCATTGATATCAAACTTGTTTTCAAACCTCGTTAAACATATTTTAACATGTTTAACTCGTCACTTTTAGATTTGTGCTTATATAGGGTCGTAAGGTAAGCGATCTAAACAATCGCTTATACTTTCGAACCCGACCCATTTGGTCGATCATTAGGATCTGAGCAAACACATTAGGTGACCATAGTTGCATAGGGAATAACCTTCCAAGTTTATACCTTATGGTCACTTCGTTTAAGTAGTTGTATGATAGGTAGTTTATATGCCTTAGGTAAATGACCAAAATGCCCTTGTTGCGCCAAAATTCATTTTAAGCATATATAACATAATTTTTGACATCTAAACTGATTAGGCAACAATATTAGAGATGTTAAGGCATATTTTACTTGTCATAGGACTAGTTAGGCGGTCCAAACGCGTTTTACGCGAACGACGCGTTAAAGTAGCATAAGCTACCTAAACGGGTCGTAATGGGTCGAACGCACTTAGGATAAGTTCCGTTTTAGAATATAGGCTTTGTTAAGCCATATTACATGAGTTCTTACACTCGTTTGGTTTACGAAACCTCATTCTACCCGATCCTCCGATTAGGTCCGTTTATTTACATAGTTATCTATATAAGGTGTCGTTTGATTCCGTGATCCCTCTAGCTTTGCTTGGTGGTTATCTAAATACTATTGAGCAATCTCAAGTGAGTACATAGACCCCTCTTTTACTGTTTTTTCAAACCTTTTGGGGTGAAACACATGTGCCTACTTGTTACTTTCATGCTTTCATGTTTTCATATTATATGCTTGTTATGTTCATTAGTACACCTATAGTACATGATTTCATTGTGTTTTTGCTATGTATGTCCTTTGTTGAATACTTAGTACATTTGATTTACATTACATTTCACGCTATGTATGTCCATTTAGTGCATACCTAGTGCATTGTTTTACATACCCTTTTCATGCTATGTATATTCATCACACTTAGTACATTTGTTTTACATCACATGCTATGTATGTACATCATACTTAGTACATTTACATTACATCACATGCTTACATTTTGGTATGACATTTGGTTTGTTTAAATGGGACCAAAATACGTTCATTAACATTGGCCATGCCGTTCGTTAGTAGGTAGTGGTACCATAGGAAATGACAACTCCTGTTCCTGACATCCTAGGTATGTTTGGATGGAAGGAATGACCGAATTCGATAAACATAACTCAGATAATCCTTTAAATTCGTTTAAGGGTTTATCGCCACAGTCACAAGGCTTGAATGTATGCATTTTCACAATACCACATAGATGTTTGTATCAGTAAAGCATGCATTATTTTACAAAACATAACTCTTGATTTATTCAAATACTTTGTTTTGTACATTTTTACATATGATTAAGTAGTCACTTTTTGCTTATCATACATGACATTTGTTTACACATTTCATGATTTACATTTGACATTAGACATGGTTTTTCACACAAACATTTTGACATTTGATTATACATAAACATTTTTACATTGGTGGTTTGTTTGGGTAAGTGATTTAAGTAACGAGGCGTGTGTAATATGATAAAAGCATGGTGGATACGCCGCTGGTACTTCCTATATATAAGTGCTTGTATGATATTACATATCGTAGCATTATTTAAATCATTTCAATTTAGACATATAACATTTTACACAAATGACATATTTTTCACAAGACAATGTTTTACAAACAGTTTGTTTTATACAACTCATTTTACTTGGTTATTTATTTAACCATACATATTTCTTTTATATCATCTGATTTTTTTTATCAAGTTTTCATATGATTTATAAAACAAAACATTTTACAAGGTTCATGACTACTTTTGTTAAACATTTCTTCAAACTTATAAGTCATGAATCCTAAATCAATAAAACCTATGTATCTCACATGCATTTTTATGCTGACGTACCTATTTTCACATGTGTTTTCAGGAAATGATGCATATGAATGATCAAGATACACTTAGGCGGACTTGGGCCTTAGTGACATTAAAAGACGCAAGACTAGTTAATTATGTTATGTTTCCTTCTTTGTTAAGACATTGTAACTACTTTTAATCAATAAAACAAAAATTCCAATTTCCATGTGTTATGAAACAATGATTCTGTTACAACACTCCCCAATGTTTCCGCCATGATTTGTTGTTTTACGTGGTCGGGGTGTGACATATCATTCCTTCATTCCATTTATATGAGGTGCTCTAAATTTTCTTGAGAGTCTTGTAATTCTCACCCACACGTCCACCTAATACTCAATCCTTTCGGACATACCTGCAACAATTATCACGGTCTCACGAACGTCATATATTTCTTGCGCACTGGCCAGGTACGCAATCCACGTACTAGTTTCGTGCCTTCATGTAAGCATCGCCTTATGTCCGAAGAATTAGGTTTCAGCACGTGCAACATTTCAAAACTTCATTACTATTCCATCACTATCCTTTATTTAAAATTTTCATTCACTTAATAGTCTTTACCATTATATGCACTCACATGTTAAATTTACGTACCTGGGTCAATTTGTCTTATTACATGCCTTGGTGCCGGTCCTAGACCGCATTCACGAATCATCCTCTCCAAGCAATTATGCTTACCTTACACATAACATAGTGTTAGTTTTCTCCAAATATATACTTAAGTACATACTTACCTTTGCTTCTACCCTTAGATCTTGATCGAGTCTTGGATTGTATGGGTTCCTTGTCACAAGAGCACACAGGTTTGAGTTCAAGTATTTACCTCCTCATACTTGATTTCCCTCAAACCAGGGCTCTGATACCAACTTGTTACGCCCAGATTTCACCTTCCAAAATGTGATATTATCATACTATTATTTAACAAAAATCGGGCATGACCCGTTCGTATTATGAACAATTCCCTGTAAGACTAACTTGTAATAACTTAAAAATACGACACATCGGAAAATATGAACCCAAAATTTCATTCTTTATTAGACATAATACTTACAGGAAGGTTCAAATACAAAATGTCATACACTCATTAAAAAGGATTTACCACATTCAATTATATTAATGCTTTGAACCTATATTTGTCAAACTATGTGACCGATCCTTCCCGTACAACCCTCGCTCTTGACTCGGTCTTCAATCCACCTTTTCTTCATAATGATGCTAAGTCCACGCCACCTGCATTCACCACATACATATGCATCGGTTAGATTTAATGACATCTTTCCTAAACTAGACATACATAGTCAATAGCCAGTCCGCATTCCTTCTTCCCATACTAATCCTCATGAATATGCTTTCTGTGTGCATTCGAGCATTCCAAAAATCCTTTAACCTTGAAAACGACATTAATAGAATACCTGCATTCTCATTTCATACTCAAGACAATGGTTTAATAACTTAACACTTCAACTTGGTCAAACTGTACAAACATATTGCTCATAAACAATGAATCTTACTTCAAACATAGGCACAAACACATATGTATATACGTAAACATGAACCTACACACATGATTACATATTCCCATACAAACTTACAACTCCGTTATAACACTTAAATCATTCCTAAGTTTACTAAGGTATGCTAATCACAAGCTTCCATACAATTAAACCATGTACATACGACCTAGCATGCCTTCTTACTTCTAATCATAAACACCTATAAGTTCCAACCATTGGATGGTAAATTATTTCATAAGCATAAATGTGTAAATATAATTAAATAAACACAAACTTAGTTCGATCCCTTACATTCTTACCCGCACATATTACTCGTGACCACGCTTCCTAAACGCCTCCTAATTGGGATTCTAGAGTACCTTGTGGGGAATCAAAGGCCCGCAACCTTCACGTTATTTAGAACTAGCATAAACATTAATTCGGTGGCCTCGATAAGCATTTACAACCATTCCTACACACAAACAACAAATAATTGCCAGCAGCAAGGTCTGTCGCGGGGCGCGACGGCTTTGTCTGATCTTTCGCGGGGCGCAAGGGCTCCACCCTAAACTACGGTGGTTACCGTAGCTTATGGTGACCCTCAAAACTCTTACGGTGGCCAGGGACTGCCTTACGGCAGAAAAGAAAAGACCAGCACCCACCGTAAGCTACGGTGGGCACCGTAAGCTACGGTGGTGCCTAGTCCTGCATCCTATTTTATGGCAAAAACTCTCTTAACTTGTTCGTTTTGCATTCGAACCACTTGAAACTTAATCCTAATTATTCGCAAAGCTATTCCTTTTATAACTAACTAAAAGTTCCTGCCTCGGGTCTCAAATCTATCCGAATTCTTTAACAATACATCATTTATGCACAATTATTCGACCTATTCATGACTTTATCAAGCACTCATACGTTTACGCTTAAAACTCACATAATGATAATGCTATAATATCTTTACACTAACCGGGTACATGAAATACCATCGTCATTACTTGCATAAACATTCCATGATAAAGCATACCCTCACTTTGACCCATTCGGTCTTCTTAGCGAATACCACCTCTCTTAATAACCAAAACTTAAATAGACTTAGGTTGCCACACTAGAGTGACTCGCATATAATTTTGCTAAAATGGACTAGGAAGTGATTCGGAAATCACGAACCACTTCCTTAATGTTCCCTACTTGACTAACAATAACAATAATGCATTTCACATAATTTCTAATCTTTATCATACAATAAACTTTTTACTACTAAGGAGGGAGTCCAGAAGTTTACTTACCTCGTACGTCCAATTTACATGTGGCTTCCATGTTTACCTTCGACCCGAAGCGCTTACATATTCGTGTCCCTATTGACATGACTCCTATCCATACATGTCATCATAAATGTATCACGATTAGCTTATGAACATTAGTTCATTCGACTTTCAAATCATGCAATATTTGACTTTCGTTAGCTTATTAACGCATATAAGGAATGTGTATCATCATACTTTATTACTACCGCACATAACACATTAACTAGCTAGTTCATAACGCAATAGTTTCTTGCATACAATGTTTACCTTTTTAACTTCATACCTATACATAAACCACTTTCATTTAACTACGCCGTTCACTTATATAGCTATTGCATTCACATATAGTTTGCATTCCACAACGCTTTACATAAAAGACCAATTCCATAATTTCTACATACAACACAAGACTTCCTAATTCATTCAAATTTATAATATTACCCATCCAAGCATTTAATCGAACACTTGGCGTGCATATAACATTGTAAGCTCTATGTACAAGTATACAATGCACAATCTCACTAGTGATCTTCATGAATCACATAATCAACTAAATTCACCTCACTTATTCATTCTACAACCTAACAATCTGTCTATAATTTGCACACAAACAATCACCCATCCAAATCTCTTGATTAATTCACTACTAGTTCACTATTCAACTAAACCAAATGGGTTTTTATTCAAACTTTCAAACAAATCAGTATTACTCATAAAACATCCTCTATTTGATGATTCTAACTCACAAGCAAGTTCAATTTCATACTATCTCATGGATTAATCAAAACCCTTATCATCATCTAGCATAAATTCACAAAATTCAACTTACCCCATGATGGAAAACCCTTAGATAACTGAGGAATTGATCACATGCATTTGATTATCCATAAGATTTCTGCCCAATTTGATGAAATTGGTGAAACTAGGGTTTCACCTTGTTCACCTGCCTCTGCTCGATCGCACAACACACACACACACACGCATATGTGTGTGTTTTTAATTTTTTGTTTTCTTTTAATGTTTCAATTTTTGCCACTTTACATATTTGGCCCTTCGAGCATACTATTTATATTAATATAACCAAAACTATCCTTACTTATTTATAATTATCTTATGTGACACCTGTGTCTATAATCATTGTAAGCATTTCAAGTTATCAATAAGACAATGTTATTTGACCCCAGTGTTGTTTATTTATGTTTGACATTTTTCATGTTTTGTTTTTTATTCAATTTCAAACTCTTTATCGCTTTCTGGAGAGTTATACACAAACTGGTGCATAAACGTAATTAGTTTAACGCGACAAACACTCCGGAACATAAACATGTGCTTAACATACCTTAAATAACCTTTACATAACTTAGAAATAAGTTTTGAAGGCTTTGGTATGGCAAAATCAAGTTTATTCGCTTACAGGGACTAAATTCAACAAACTGCGAAAGTATGCCGATTTGAACTGTAATGAACATTCTGGAACATGGCCATAAGTTAAACATACCCTAAATATCCTTTACATAGCTTAGAAATAGGCTTTGAGGGGTTCGGTGTGCTAAAATAAACTTTTTGGTCATTCAGGGACTAAAAGCGTCAAAAAGTGCATAAGTTTGCATATTCGCGCATATCTTACGTTCTGAATACATCCGGACCTCCAAAAATTTATGTAAGCATTAAAATATTTTATTTTAGTGTTTGGCATAAGAAAAATCCATTCGTCGCGCAATTTGGATCGTTTTTCGCGTTCATGCGCATTTCGTCGTAATTAAGCGAATAACGCGTCCATACGACCAAACGAACCGACATCCGGCATATTTTTGAGCATGTTTCATGTCCACTATGTTTGGGCATCATTGTAGGGCCTTGAAAATGGCTTAACAGGCCTTAGACGTGTCAAAATGAGCCTTAGAAGCATGCAGGGACCAAAACAGCAATTTCTGAAACATATGTGCAAATCAGGGAGTCCAGGCGGGCCGCGTAAGCCCCCTTAGACTCTTACGCGGGCCGCGAGCTACCATCAGTACTGCAAAACAAGCTGTTTAAAACAGCAGCTGGGTTTTTATGCATTGCCAACGGTTTTTGAACATACTATGGGCTATTTTGGGCTCCCATGGTTTTGTAAATCAGGGGGCACGAGGTGTACGGTTGAGATTGAAGCTCGTTTTACGAGGAACGATCTTAACGGCTCTCCGAAAACTATAAATACCCCACCCCTTTCATTCTCAAACCCACTTGATTTCTGATATTTCTCTAAGTTGAAGTGTTAATCACTTCATACCTGAGAATACTTGGAAAATCAAACTTTCTTGGACCTTTTGTAAGTCCTATTTCGTTCTTTTATGCGTTTTTAGCTTAAAAGTCAAACTGAGTTTGACTTTTTGCATTGACCAGTTTATGTTCAACACGAAGTTCATTTGAACTTCATAACGTGAGCGTATTCACGATGGTTATAGTCCCTAGTGACTAAACCTACTGATTACCACGTTATCTAGGCATAGTGACGAGTCGTAGTTTCGGCCAAAATGCGTATTCTTACGTATTTTGTAACCAAACTACTCTTGGGTATCACAAACGTTTGTTTTGATATCAAACCTGTTTTCAAACCTCGTTAAACATGTTTTAACATGTTTAACTCGTCACTTTTAGATTTGTGCTTATATAGGGTCGTAAGGTAAGCGATCTAAACAATCGCTTATACTTTCGAACCCGACCCATTTGGTCGATCATTAGGATCCGACCAAACACATTAGGTGACCATAGTTGTATAGGGAATAACCTTCCGAGGTTATACCTTATGGTCACTTCGTTTAAGTAGTTGTATGATAGGTAGTTTATATGCCTTTGGAAAATGACCAAAATACCCTTTTTGCGCCAAAATTCATTTTAAGCATATGTAACATAACTTTTAACACCTAAACTGATTTGGCAACAATATTAGACATGTTAAGGCATATCTTACTTATCATAGGACTAGTTAGGTGATCCGAACGCGTTTTACGCGAACGACGTGTTAAAGTAGCATAAGCTACCTAAATGGGTCGTAACGGGTCAAAAGCACTTAGGATAGGTTCCGTTTTAGTATGTAGGCTTTGTAAAACCATATTGCATGAGTTCTTAGACTCGTTTGGTTTACGAACCCTCATGCTACCCGATCCTCCGATTAGGTCCGTTTATTAACATAGATTCCTATATTAGGTGCCATTTGATCCCGTGATCTTCTAGCATTGCTTGGTGGTTATCCTATGACTATTGAGAAATCTCAACTGAGTACATAGTCCCCTCTTTTTACTGTTTTTCAAACATTTTGGGGTGAAACACATGTGCCTACTGATGGGATTTTAACATGTTTATCAAAGCAATTTCATCCTTATGAAATAAAAACGCAGCGGAAACTATATTTAAAACATGTTACTTTTATGATACAAATTTCATTTATAAGTAAAATCCCAAAACCCGGATCCATATATGAAGATGCATACTATCATACACAACCATAGGGTGTTTAGAAAAACTACCTTCTTAGAGTAATGAGAATGAAACGGGTGATGCTTCAAGAATGCTTGCCTTCAAGAGTAGAAGGCCTCAAGCTTGTATACCCCAAGCTTCCAACAAAACACCACGAAATAGCTAGGATTTAACACTTGAAACGAAACCGAAAAGCTCCTTGGAACCCTTCTATGGCCGAAATTTTTAGAGAAAATTCAGCTCTCTCCCTTTGAGATTATCTCTATACACTTTATATTTTTGTCATACAAAAATATATAAATCATGAGAGAAGAGCCACCTCCTTTTTGCCCAATCAAGAGGCTTCTTCCACATGCAAAATGCATGAAAGGATATTGGACCAATTTTCTTTGGTTAGAGAGAAAGGGGGCCGGCCCTAGGTGGGTGTTTTTTTAAAAAAAAAACAATTTTATTTTATTAAATAAAGTCTTGTTTATTTTTATAACTTTTATAAAATAAACACTATATGTTTTCAAGACTTTATGCACCTCTTTTAAAATTCTTATTTAACTTATTAAATAACAAAAATAAAATATTCTCTCATAATAAATTATCCACATAATTTATTGGTTTCTCAAGTGTAATTATTTAGAACACCAATTTCTAAATATTGTAAGTGTTAATATTTATTTGTTTGATCATATCACAAATAAATAATATAAGTGTTTGTCTAGCTTGTTATTGGGTATGACTCGACTTGGATCGTAACGTACTAGCCACACCAATTTAATATGTGTCTTGGGCATATAGAGTCCAACAATCTCCCACTTGCACAAGATACATAGAAGATTGATGCAAGTAGTAAATAACACCTAACTATGGTTTACTACCCCTAATACGTATGACTATATTTGCCATTCAATAACATCATCCCTTTCAAGTCCCTTACTTGAACATGATTTAGGTGAATCTATCATTTATCCTTTCGTTACAGATGTGATGTTAAATCCAGAGACACAGAGTGATCACTCTCTGTTGATTTAACTTTAGCAGGCCTTAGACATCTTACTCTCAACGAATAAGAGGAACAAATCCCATCTTGACTACATACGTCTCTCACAATCACCTTGTACCACACCTGAGCTTAGCCTTCTGTACTGTCATATTACTGACAGCGAAGAAATAAGTCAAGGTACAATATTTGGTGAATATCAAGACCCAATATGTATCTCAGGTCAGAGGATACTATGATATTCGCCTTTACTCAAATTTACTTATGATCAATCACAGATGATTCCATGCAGTAATATTTGAGAGCGAGTTAGTCCAATATTTGTATCCCACAAATATCTATGAACTTTGGCAGCAACACTTTGCTCTATATTCACATCTAATGAATATCCACCAATCCAAATTCATAATAGTCTTACATTCATATTTGTTCCCACAATTATGATCGACTACGGACATTTAGAATAATTAACTTATTCATGGATTTAAACATGCTAATATGAAACGTAACTCTAAATGCCATAAATGAGTTAAAATAACAATTGTTTCAATATCCAAATACAAAATTAGATCAAATCCAATCACTAGAATATCGAAGTCCTAAGGAACATGTGTGACCCTCATGTTTTCCTCTGTCAAGGAGCTTCATGAGTGGATCCGCAATGTTTTGATCGGTGTGAACTTGGCGGATACATATCTTTCCTTTTTCAACTTCATCCCTTATGTAGTTGAATCTCCGCTCGATATGTCTAGTCTTTTGGTGCGCACGAGGTTCCTTGATTTGAGCAATCGCACCCTCGTTATCACAAAAGATCTCTAGGGGATCTTGAATGGTAGGGACCACCCCTAGGTCGGCTATAAATTTCTTCAGCCATGCAGCTTCCTGGGCTGCCAATGAAGCGGCGATGTATTCTGATTCTGTAGTGGACAATGCTACCACGTCTTGTTTTGAGCTCTTCCAAGAGACTGCTCCTCCATTTAAAATGAAGACATACCCCGATTGCGATCGAGAATCACTTCGATCGGTTTGGAAACTCGCGTCCGTGTAACCCTTTACAACGAGTTCCTCCTCACCAGATCCATATATTAAGAACATATCCTTAGTCCTCCTAAGATATTTCAATATACTTTTAACAACCATCCAATGACTGTTGCCTGGATTCTGCTGGTATCTACTCGTCATGCTCAAGGCGCATGAGACGTCCGGTCTGGTGCATAGCATTGCATACATGATGGATCCTATAGCTGACGCATATGGGATTCTTTTCATTTTCTCTTGCTCATCCTTTAAGCTTGGACATTGAGATGTATTCAATATTGTCCCCTTTTGAATAGGTACAAAACCTCTCTTAGAGTTCTCCATTTGGAACCTATTCAAGACTTTGTCAATGTATGCACTTTGGTTTAAACCTATCAAGCGCCTTGATCTATCCCTATAGACCTTTATTCCCAGAATGTAGGCGACTTCACCAAGATCCTTAATGGAAAAACAACTTCCAAGCCAAGCTTTTACACCTTCCATGGTTGGAATGTCATTCCCAAATAGTAGAATGTCATCGACATACAGTACTAAGAAAGTGATGATGCTCCCACTAGCTTTCTTATACACACAAGCTTCATCGCCGTTCTTGATGAATCCAAAATTCTTAATTTCTTCATCAAAACGGTGATTCCAACTTCTAGATGCTTGTTTCAATCCATAGATTGATTTCTTTAACTTGCATACTTTGTCAGGATGTTTTGGATCGACAAAACCTTCAGGCTGATCCATATAGACATCTTCATCAAGATATCCATTAAGAAAAACTGTTTTGACATCCAATTGCCAGATCTCATAGTCATAATATGCAGCTATGGCAAATAATATCCTTATTGACTTTAGCATCGCCACAGGCGAGAAGGTCTCATCATAATCAATTCATTGAGTTTGAGTGAAACCTTTTGCTACAAGTCTTGCTTTATAAGTATCCAAGTTACCATGCATATCAGTTTTCTTCTTGAAAACCCACTTACTACCAACTACTTTAGAGTTAAGTGGTGGCACAACCAATTCCCAAACTTGGTTGTCATACATGGATTGCATCTCTATGTTCATCGCTTCAAGCCATTTGTCACAATCAGATTTTGACATGGCATCATGGTATGTGGTTGGTTCATCTGAATCTACCACGTAGCATCCATCCATGAAAAATCCATATCTTTCAGGTGAATTACTAATTCTACCAGATCTGCGAACATTTTGTGTGTTCTGATCAACCTCTTGATCGTTTTCAACAACCTCTTGTTGAGTGCTAGTATCAACCAAACGTGTATCGTCTTGTGGTTCTTGATCCTCCTCAAGTTCCACTGTTGTATCACTGGTTCCTTCCATAAGGAACTTAGCTTCCAAGAACTTACCCTTTCGAGCAACAAATACCTTTTGCTCGGTTGGATCGTAGAAATAATATCCTATATCATCTTTAGGATATCCTACAAAGATACACTTAGTAGATCGGACTTCCAATTTATTTGGAGTGTATTGCTTAACATAAGCTTCACAACCCCAAACCCTTAAGAATGATAATGATGGAGGGTTTCCATGCCATATTTCAAAAGGTGTCTTTTCCACTTTCTTGGTTGGGGCTATATTTAGTATACGGACTGCGGAGAGCAAAGCGTAACCCCAAAATGATAGAGGTAATGTGCTTCTAGCCATCATAGATCGAACCATATCTAATAGAGTTCGATTTCTCCTTTCGGACACACCATTGTGTTGTGGTGTTCCAGGTGGAGTAAGTTGTGAGATAATCCCACAACTCCTAAGATGATCTTGAAAAGTTCCACTAAAGGGTGTCTTGGTCATTTTGCCTTGTAAACAAGATTCACATACATCAAATGAATTATCTTCATTTGTATTC
>JARYGA010041782.1:0-77246 GCA_030545235.1 Helianthus tuberosus
TTGAGCTTTTGAAACTCTGTAGTGCTTATTCTTCATGATGAAATCCATAATACTATTCACAAATTGGAAGTCATTATCAAAGATTGTTTTTCATTAATCATCAAGATTCAAATGTTTTACAAACGATTGATTTTACAGACTCCCCATCAGCTGATCACACAAACAGATCAGTTCGTACAAGAGAAAATGTGAGTGTGTGTGATAAATAGATCACTAACAGGTGTGATCTATTTATACAAGTACGAAAGCTCTGTTCAGTGATTAGCTGACGTCACCCTGATAGTGACATCTAACATTCCTAACATAAAAGATTCTCAGATGTTTGCAATGTGACAACCGGTGATTTACGTCTCTTAATTACGTGATTAACAGGTGATTAATGCTATAATAAATAGTGTTTACAGCGCAAATTAACTTAATTAGGCCTTTGGAGTGCCTAGGAACGTTTATCCGACTTTATAGTACGCGTATGAAGATTCACGTGGAATCTGCGGAACATCAAACGACAACGAACTGATATCGTACAAAATACTGACAAAGCCGACAAATACGGATTTTCTACGAATATTTTATGTTATGAAATCAATTTTGTGAATTTATTGTGCTTTCCGTACATCATAAACGCAAACGTGAACTAAAAACGCGATGGTAGGAAACGCATCGGCAACGAAACGGAAGCGACGAAGACGCCTGTCACCTTCAGAACTTACATTTTACGCTATATTTAACTCCGTAATAAAATATTAACTATCGTAGTTGAAAACGGATTAAAAACGACGAAACTACACGATTTTTATCGTAATTGACGAACAAACACGACAACCGGCTACCGGCATACATTTTACGGGATTTCGGATATAAAAATATATGTTATTATATTTTACGGAGCATGGGTGTGTTAACGGGCTTTAGAAATACGACAGGTCACTTGAGACGCGATATTGGACTTGTGGGCCCTGGGCCCAAGCCCAACGCCCACTAATTAAAATAAACTCTATATAATCTGACCAACCCTTGTCCTCTTCAATTGTGCAACCAGACAAACACACACATAAACACATAAACTATATGTCTGTCTCTCTCCCTCTCTAGTGACCAACCACCGGCGACCGGAGCCGGAGATGATTACCGAGCTCTGGCGCCTTTCGTCTTCTCCGGTGATCACACATCCTGCACACACACACCCCCCGTCGCCTATGCAGTTCCGACAGAAGAAACAGACCGCCGCACGTGGCGGCGGCGTGGCGGCAGAATAGAAGAGAGGAGAGAGAGAGAGAACCGGTGGTGGTGGTGAGCGGCGGTTGGCGTCTCGAACTGGCAATCGACGTCTCGGACCGGCAGTCGACGTCTCAGACCGGCAGTCGACGTCTCGGACCGGCAGTCGACGTCTCGGACCGGCAGTCGGCGTCTCGGTCTGGCGGTCTGCGTCAAGGACCGGCCGGCAGTCCTTGCCATTATCCGACGGGTTTCTGTTCGGAAGTCCTTGTTCGGGTCAGGTTAGTTCAAGTTAGAAGTTGGTTCTTGTCGGCTCGTGCTCAGAGTCGTTCCAGATTTGGTGTTCGAGTCAGCTCAGTTCGTTCGGGTCAAAACTTGTTCAACACATTTTGGTTCAAGGTCTGGGTTTATTCAGTTTAAACTCAGATTCAGTGTTGGAGATTATTTCAGGAGTTCCGGGTCTCGTTTCTGGTCAAAGTTGCTTTGGTTCAGATTTCACTTCGGTTTCGGGTACGGCTTGGGTCTCGGCTCAGATTTCACAGTAAACAAAGTCAACAACGGTCGGGTTTGGTCAACTTTGGTCAACCTGTGGTGCGGGTCGCGCGGTTCGGTCAGACGGTTAACGGGTTCGGTTCAGTCAACGTGGGTCAGCGGCGGTTCGGTTGACTCAGTCAAACCTGGTCGACTCGGTCGACTCAGTTTTCCCATTTAACTCAGTCAACTTTTTTTCGGCGTTCGACACGAAGAATGGTAAAGTTAACGGCGAATTAATTTGAAATTATATAGTTTTATTTATTTCATGACAACGACCTCGAAACGATTAAATATTAGTTCATATCTTGAAATATTCGACAAGAATTATATAAGTATTGATTATGTTGTTTGAAATTGACTGAATTTTGACAAAAATAACGACAACTTATGTGGTCGGGGCGTCCAAAAACAGAGGAAACTCTGCCCGTTTTTCGAGAAAACCCGAAAACAAAATGTGTTTTTATTGAAAAACGAGAACTATCTAAGTTAAACGACTTTTATGAAAACCAATACAAATGTATATATTTTTCCAACGACACTCTATAACGTACAAGAAACAATGATAACACGGATTATTTTTATAAAGACAAATATGGTTTATTTCAAATCAACAACAATACAAATTTTTTTATATATAAAATAAATAAATCATATATATTTGATTCAACATCAAATAATCCGACTTCTTTTTATGAAGTGAATAGTTTATATAAATTTGTTTCAAATGACAACACTGAACGACTTTTGAAAGCAACGATTCGGAAACTATTTACAACAAATAAATATAGTTATTATATTTATTTGAAACTTTGGAAATTCGACGAATTCTTTTATAAAGGTACATATAGTTTTATTTCAAACATCAAACAATTCGGATTCTTTTATAAAAATAAATATAATCTATATATTTATTTCGAACATCAAGCAATACGAATTCGTTTTATAAAAATAAATATAGTTTATATATTTATTTCAAATATCGTACAACAATGATTCTTTTATAAAAATAGATATAGTTTACATTTTTATTTCAAACGTCAAAAGCTCGATGCTTCTTTTATCAATAAGTATAACTTTATACATTTATTTTAAACGCCTAGACGACGTACTATATATCAACGTACGACTTCTCGGACGAAAAGCGATCTTAACAATATATTTATATAATTTGATATAAATATTTATTTATTTTAAATATCTCGAGAATCAAGTCTTTTCAATACTTATTAGTTATTATTGAAGATAAACGATACTTATCAAATATGACCTAATCGTTTCCATTAACTTAACAACTTAACCGTTGAATCGTTTGGTTAACGATTCGGTAGAGCTTGATGACACGTAGTTTAACTACTGCGTTTATTTATAAACTTATAAGATATTCCGTGTTAGGAATATTGTAGAATGTACGCTAGCGAGTCTCGTCTGGGAAACGACATCACGAAGTCGTAATTAGCTAGCTTTGCACAAGGCAATCCAGGTGAGTTCATAACCCCACCTTTTTTTACGGTTTTACATTTTTATAAATGTTTTCGGGGTGGAAAGACATGCACGTTTTGTAGAAACATACAAAGTTTTTGATGAACAAGGATTGCATATTTTTTGGACAAGCACGTTTTGCAAAGAACATACGAGGTTTTTGAAGGGACAAAAGCTATATATTTCTAAACCATGTTACAACACGTTTTAACTAACATAAACGATTTGTGATTTTCATTGAACTCAAATGGTTTACGAATGATTCATACTAAATATACCGGTTTTACAAAACAAATGCGTATGATCGAAATGTGAATGACTTTCATGACTAGGGATGGGATCGTCTAGTTATAATGTTGGGACTGGGTTGGTCCGCGTTTGAGGAACGGGACATCCAGTGAGTTTCGTGTTCCCCCTTTTCTTTAACTGTTTTCAGTTTTATAACTTCGGGGGTGAAGTACATGTTACAACTGTTTACAAACATTATTATTTGGTATGGTTAGCTAAGGAAGGGTACACCTAGATCATGTGAGTGGTGGGTATAACGCTTAAGGCCATCAATCCTCGTTGTAGGACCGAGGGACATGAGTGATAGATCTATTCGGGTGTAGCGAGCCCCACCCATGTTGGACCAGGGTTGGCCCATGGGTAGACTATGTCTTACAGCCGGAAGCCCGGTGTAAAATTTGCTAGGTTTGAGCTTTCCTGTATCACGTCACACATATCAATGGCCTTGCAAACCATTGGTGATATGTTTTTCCTTGTTGCTTTCATACCGGGATATACAAACTTACAATGATTTCAATGGTTTATTCGCGCATACATACTTACAATTATTACAAAGTTTATTTGGATATCACAGTGTTTATATATCAGGCCGAGAAAAAATGATTTTCTGTATTTACATGACAACTTTAAAACCGGTTATCAAAAAGATTTGTTTTAAATCTTTTCAAAACAAACTATGAACTCGTTCAACTTTATGTTGATTTTTCGCATGTTTCTTTCTCAGGTTACTTTTCAAAGTTATGGCACGGTGGGAATAGGAGAACCATTGGAGACTCGAGTACTTAGTGGGCGTTCGTTTTCTAGAAGGCTTAGCTTATTTGCTTCCGCTGTGCAATGAAGATACCGGTCCAGTCACGCCGGCTCTGATATTTTCGGGGTGTGACAGATTGGTATCAGAGCTATAGGTTACAGTTAATTTGGTTTCTGTAGTGATACCTAGGCTCTAACCTCACCTTTTTCTGGGACATAGACTATTAAGACTTTGAGTACATACAGAACGCCTAAGACTCGAATACAGTCCTTGCCATTATCCGACGGGTTTCAGTTCGGAAGTCCTTGTTCGGGTCAGGTTAGTTCAAGTTAGAAGCTGGTTCTTGTCAGCTCGTGCTCAGAGTCGTTCCGGATTTGGTGTTCGAGTCAGCTCGGTTCGTTCGGGTCAAAACTTGTTCAACACAGTTTGGTTCAAGGTCTGGGTTTACTCAGTTTAAACTCAGATTCAGTGTTGGAGATTATTTCAGGAGTTTCGGGTCTCGTTTCTGGTCAAAGTTGCTTTGGTTCAGATTTCACTTCGGTTTCGGGTGCGGCTTGGGTCTCGGCTCAGATTTCACAGTAAACAAAGTCAACAACGGTCGGGTTTGGTCAGCTTTGGTCAACTTGTGGTGCGGGTCGCGCGGTTCGGTCAGACAGTCAACGGGTTCGGTTCAGTCAAAGTGGGTCAGCGGCGGTTCGGTTCGTGGTTCGGTTAACTCGGTCAAACCTGGTCAACTCGGCGAGTCAACTCGGTCGACTCAGTTGACCCGGTTAACTCAGTCAACTTTTTTTTCGGTGTTCGACACGAAGAATGGTAAAGTTAACGACGAATTAATTTGAAATTATATAGTTTTATTTATTTCGTGACAACGAGCTCGAAACGATTAAATATTAGTTCATATCTTGAAATATTCGACAAGAATTATATTAGTATTGATTATGTTGTTTGAAAATTGACTGAATTTTGACAAAAATAACAACAACTTATGTTTTCGGGGCGTCCAAAAACAGAGGAAACTCTGCCCGTTTTTCGAGAAAACCCGAAAACAAAATGTGTTTTTATTGAAAAACGATAACTATCTAAGTTAAACGACTTTTATGAAAACCAATACAAATGTATATATTATTTCAACGACACTCTATAACGTACAAGAAACAATGATAACATGGATTATTTTTATAAAGACAAATATGGTTTATTTCAAATCTACAACAATACGAATTTTTTTTATATAAAATAAATAAATCATAAATATTTGATTCAACATCAAATAATCCGACTTCTTTTCATGAAGTGAATAGTTTATATATATTTGTTTCAAACGACAACACTGAACGACTTTTGAAAGCAACGATTCGGAAACTATTTACAAATGTTTTTCCTTCTTTTGTAAGTTGGAATAGGAGAACCATTGGAGACTCGAGTACTTAGTGGCGTTCGTTTTCTAGAAGTCTTAGCTTATTTGCTTCCGCTGTGCAATGAAGATACCGGTCCAGTCACGCCAGTTCTGATATTTTCGGGGTGTGACATGCAAACATCTGAGCAACTTTATCATCTGATCTAGGCTATACTAAAACACTGATGAAATAAGTACTGTTACATTGAGAAAACACTGTCTAAGCTATCCTCTGTTGCAGTTGTCTAAACATCTGTTTGGCCTAACAAATGTTTGGTCTTCTTCAACAGACATTGCCTTGATCAGGGCTTTGGTCTTCAACAAATGCCAGCCTTCAACAAATGCCTGTACTCTTGAACAACGGTTCCAAGTTTTCATTAGATGTTAGCCATACACTTGAAAATATGTTCTGAATAGGTGTTCAAGATTCACAATCTTTGGGTAGAGACTGGTTCAAACTTTTACTTATTTCTTGATCAGTGGATCATGCTTTGGCTTTTGGATATCATCTGTTCTTTTGATGGTCCAACATATACCTAGGGTTGTAATCAAACCAAACAAACACAAACAAGACCATGTTCGTGTTCCTTCGTTAAGGAAATTAACATGTTTGCGAACTGTTCACGAACACATACTGAACATAAGTTTCGTGTTCGTTCGTTATGATATCCAGTTGTTCGAGAATAGTTCGTGAACACTGGTCTCGAACAAAAAAGAACGTAAACGATTAATGAACACTTAAAAATAAAAAATAAAAAATAAAAACAATGCTAACCTTAAACATTGAACATAAGTAGTTAAATACAACCATCAATGATAAATCAAAACACAAGAAGTTTACTACAACCACCAAACGATGAATCACGTTTAACTAACTTAGACATAATTATCAGAATTACTTAGACATAATTATTCAAAGTTTAACTAACTTAGACATAATTATCCCAAAAAATGTCTTGAATGTCCAAATTTTAGCTAACTTAGGAAAAAGTAGGGTTTCAAGTTTTCGATATGTTTATATAAAAGGTTTATTATTTATTATTTCTTTAATATATTCAAACGAACACGAACGAACGTAAACAAACCAACATGAACGAACGCAACCGAACATATTACCGAACGTGTACGAACGCAGTCCAATAAACGAGACCTTTGTTCATGTTCGTTCGCTAAGCTAACCGAACACCTTTTTTTTTGTTCGTGTTCGTTCGTTAAGCTAACTGAACGAACATAAACGAAATTCCTTCCAAATGGTTCACGAACTATTCGCTGAACGTTCGGTTCGTTTACAACCCTATTTATACCTCAATTTCATGTATTTCTAAGCAAAAGTTTTAGCCAAAAGTTGGTTTTGGCTATTAACCGAAATTAAACGAATCAAACAAAAAACCGTCAATCTAACCGAATAAACCGAACTGATTAACTAAAAACCAATTGGTTAGTAAAATAGACTAACCGATGACTTCGGTTTCAGTTGGGGATAATAACCGAACCAACCGAACACTGCACATCTTGGCAGTGTTTGTGCTTCTCGCCGCATCGCGTGCACACCTTCTAGTAGTTTAGTATACAAAATACCCTATTATGAATACAATTTGTTTTTAATAAATTCTTTTTATCTCAGTATTGACAAGAAAAATTAAATATAGTTACGTATTTAAGAGAATCAATCAACACAAATTATTTTAAAAAATATGAACTAAATGATAAATAGACTATTATAAGAAAAAGAACGCTATCGATCGGAGAACTTACCGTTAATAATGAATCAATAGTGACCAAAATATTATCATATATAACATTTGTGTGGTGTGGTGTGGTGTTTAGGAATAATATTAGTTTTGTTATTTTGTGGTTGTGTGTTTTTTTTTACTTTTAACCCTACAAGTTTCATCTTTTACAATTTTGTCACAATACTTGTAATCTTTTATAAATTTCTCGTTTTACATTTTAATCTAAATTTTTTTTGTGAGTTAAAACACTACAATGTGCATCTATGGTTCAACGTTTTTACATCTATTTTTTCCAATTAACGACCCCTTCGCAATGTGTGGGTCCTAGGTCGACTTATTTATTATTTTCTCACATTTAACTTGGCTTTTATATACAAGGACGTAACTTTTCCATGACTTTTGTCGTGATGTGGTTTTACTATTGTCATTTGCTTATTTTTATCTATGTTCGCGGATTGCTAACGAACGAACGAACGGAAAAAGAAAAGGTTACGAGCCGGGTCGTATTTTATCGACCCGTAAACAAATACGGCGGTACACATTTCCTCCTCACTTGAGATCTTCGTCACTCGGTTATCGTTGCCCTTTTCTCCAAGCAAAGCACAAACAAAACAACTCACGTTTTCTCTCGTTCCCGCTACCGTTCGATTCGACCAAAGTCACCGTAATTATGCCGACAGGTAGATTAACCTTTAGTTTGCTGTTTTGTTTATACGCTGATTCCAGAACCAAACTCACTGTTATTCAAAGTAACACACAATCTATTGTTGTTTATTTTAATTGTTTCAGATTTGATTTGTTAGTGTTATTCAAATTTTGTGTGTTTAGCTGATTTTGTTTGCTGTTGTGCTTCATTTCACATATCGAGGGTTCAACATAGGAATTATATCATGTAATTGCATATGCATTAGCTATTTCGTGTGGTGTGGTGTACTGTTATTGACTGATAAGTTTCAGCCTAGTTACATGATTATATTGTCCTTCACATATTTACATTTGAAAAAAAGAGTATGCTCGTTTGGAATCAGTTCAAAGCATAGTTATCAATAGCGAATAGTGGACATATACCTATATGCTACGTAGTGACAGCTATGAAGTAGCGGGCGCTATTTCATGTTTAGCTATGCACTAGAAGAAAATTTAAGAAATATTGTATATGTATATTTTATCAGAAAATAAAAAATTTACAAAAATCTTGCTATTTGTTGCTAAATCCTATATAGTGCCATCAATCCACTTCGCTACGTAGCGCGCTATAGCGCTCGCTACGGGCGATATTGACATCTATGATTCAAAGGTTCAAAATAGTATTGTCTGATGGGAGATGATTGTGTTTCCATACTGCATTGTTTTTTTTTTAACTGAAGTATAGTCACTTTTTTTAGTTTTGATGGATGGGCTCTGACCCGGTATGGGTTTATAAAGATAGAAAAGATTAGTAAAAGTTGAGTCGTCCAAATAGGATTAATTGATCTTTGCCTCTTTGGAATCTTAGGGTAGTCCTTATTGATTTACCGAGGGGGTTTCTTTCTGTCGGTGTTATAGGATAGCGGAGTGAGGTTATTATTTACTTTTTTTATTTTGGTGTTTGTTGGTCACACTTGCACCTAGCAGAAAGGGACTTCTGAAAGAATGTGTATTCTAGATAGATGTACGTTTTGAAATAAAATTGTCAAATATTTGTAGGAATATTCTCTCATCCTTGATGATTGGCCTTCCATTGTATAATCAGTTATTTCTGTTTATACGATTGTATGTGTTGAAGTGGCAACATCTGCACACGTGTTAGTCCAGCTTGGAGTCATTCATGCTTGTTGACTGTATGTTCTGCTTTCCTGTTATTCAGTTGAATAAGAGTAGTTGTTTTTAGCTAGTGGGTACTGGAATCCTTATTTCGTGGTTTTAGTTTTCGAGTCATGGGTTGGAAGTTTCTATGGGTTTAAATAGTGGTTTTCTTTGTTCTGTAATGTGCGAGTTCATTAATAGAAAATCGAGCAGACTACTTTTGCTCAAGTACTGTGTGTTCCCTTTACTATTTGATTGAGTTCTTCAATATAGTAAACCACTGTGAAAGTTATCGGTATGTGGGCTCTTTTACATGTCTGGTCTTTTGGATGTCACTGTTTATATCCATCAATTGCTTTATATCTGGCTAGTTTCCCCTTCTTAAAGTTCTCGCTGGTAGCTACGAGAACCATTTTATATGTTAAAACCATGCAGCTCATATGATACTTCCATAGATAGGGCACAACTTCACCATAGCTTGTTTAAGTTTATCTTTAAAAGGTATGTTTGTCATTCATATGTAGTGAGTGTAAAATGGCAAAAGGAGCTATACCCGGGAGTTGAGATAGATACCACCCAGCCCCCATATGTTTTCAAATGTCAGCTGTATGACCTCACAGGGGTTCCACCTGAAAGGCAAAAGATAATGGTCAAAGGTGGAATATTAAAGGTATTTATGTAGGTTCTTTGGCAGGTCTAATTGTCTAAAGCGATTTAAGTCTCATAATCTCCCCCTCTTTTTTCTGTTAACCAGGATGACACTGATTGGTCCAAGTTGGGGATAAAAGAGGTGAATGGTCATTTTCTTCTTACATACTTATGACGGCTGATTGTCTTGAAATTAGTGATAAGTGTTGTTTTATCATTTGTAGGGTCAAAAGTTAATGATGGTGGGAACTGCTGATGAGATTGTAAAGGCTCCAGAGAAGGGCCCTGTTTTCATGGAAGATCTTCCAGAAGAAGAACAAGTAGTTGCTGTGGTAAGCTTCTTGACTATTTTTTTTTTGCTACAAGCATTATTAGGCTTACCTTGACATTTAAAGCACTTGATTATATTAAAAAAAATTATGAATGTGTATAGGCTTCTGAATTTTGCCTAGTTTATTTATTGATATATACACATTACCTACGTTTTTTTTTTAAATCTTTTGTAGGGCCATTCTGCCGGATTATTTAATCTTGGAAATACCTGCTACATGAATTCCACCATGCAATGTCTGCATTCTGTTCCAGAGCTTAAATCTGCGTTGATTGAGTGAGTTATTTGCCAGTGCAAGGACTATGATGGTCTACGCTAGTGTTTGCTATTTTTCTATGGCTTTGTTTTTTATGCTGTAGTCTTATACTGATGGAATCCTTCAGTCAGTTGACTATATTTGTGAAGAAAGACACCAAATTTGTTCATTTGTTATTGCTTAGGTATCCGCAGTCTGGCAGAAGCAATGATTTGGACCAGTCTTCTCATCTCTTGACAGTTGCAACACGAGACTTATTTAGTGAGCTTGATAAGAATGTTAAGCCGGTTGCACCAACGCAGTTTTGGATGGTACATTTTCCCATTACTAATTGTGTAAATATAGAGGAGTTAACGGTTCCTTTACGAAGATAGTAATAAACACACCTTGATTTAGTTGAAAGTCCGCAAAACACTAATTACTTGTTCAGCACACGTTGAATCATATGTTTCACTGTTTATTTTTATAGATACTGTGGTATTGTTAAATATGATCTTACTAGATCATATAGTTTCTTAAGATATTCTCTCTTGTGGTATGTGAATCATCTAACTATTGGACATAGACTTTTCATAAGTCGTTTTATTGGACTTGTTTTTCTCATAAAGTTCTGAAAAGATATTTTATTTTATGATCGTAGGTATTGCGTAAAAAGTATCCTCAATTTGGGCAGCTACACAATGGCTCCTTTATGCAACAGGTTTTTTTTGATATCATTCATTTATGATTGTTTTTGTTTTTGAGTTTTGATAATACTACCTTATGATAACTGTCAGGATGCTGAAGAATGCTGGACACAGATTTTGTACACTCTTTCTCAGGCCCTTAGATCACCGAGTACCAGGTGTTTTGATCTTCTTTTGGTTGTTGGTCATGATCATCTTTTTTGTTATAGAGAAGACTCGACAGAACATGACTGTGTACATATATTGATACACGTTAGAATATCTTTGTAAATACAATATCGTGCATGAGCCAATTACTTTGTAGATTGATGAGTCACTGGAAAATATGGAGTGTTTTGTGCTCTTTCTAATCAATAATTATGATCCTCATTTTAATATGCAGTTCAAATGTTGATACAGTGAAAGAACTTTTCGGCATCGACCTTGTCAGCAGGTACTTGTTGGTTCTACTTTATATGAACACATTAGTCATGCTTATAAAACCAATTTGTAGTACCGACGTCAGTTCCTGTTGAAAAAAACTCTTCATAGCTATGTTTTCCTTTCACTGTGCACCCTGATCGTTAATTCTGGATTAGATAAAATATTATTAATTTCATATATACCATTCAAAAAGGTCAAAAAGTTGTTTCTCTCTCCAGATTTCATAGTATCATATTACCCATTCCAAATAGAAAGATATGTCTGTAAATTCTTTCATAATGTTTATATAGGTGAAACCGGTTGTTATAACTACTAAAGTATACATGGAATGCTTATACACATTTTTTTTGGTTTTTATGTTGAAAACGATATTATGGAATTTGGAAGGGGGATTACAGAGTTTTAAACTTTTAGAATGATATACTTAATGGTCTCTTTATTTTTATAGGTTGTTATAAGTAACTATCAAAGTATATATGGAATGGGTATACACAATTTTTTTAGTTTTTATGTTGAAAATGATATTATGAAATGCTGAAGGGGGAATAATTTTGTTATTGTAGGGTTGAAAGTAAGTAAGTTGGTTTTATGTTGCTGTGTAGGGTGCATTGTGCGGAAAGTGGTGAAGAAAGTAGAGAGGCAGAAACAATTTATGCTCTTAAATGCCATATATCACATGAGGTGAATCATTTGCATGAGGGGCTGAAGCATGTAAGTTTCATTAAAAAAGTGATTACATTTGCCATAAAGATGTTGAAAACTTTAGGCATTTGTACTTATTGCTTTGATTTTAGTAGTGTTGTGATAATGGTGAGTTACCTATATACAGCTGGCATGATCAGTAGTATTTATGGAAATAAAGTCTTCATAGCTTGTACAAAGAGTTGATCTGAATCTGATTAATAAATTGCAGGGGCTGAAATCGGAGCTAGAAAAGGCTTCTCCTTCTTTGGGACGCAGTGCAGTTTACTTGAAGGATTCTCGCATTAATGGATTGCCAAAGTAACCGCTCTATGAAATCTAACATGTTTGATTATACAAGATTTGTTGTCCTTTCTTAAACTAGTTCTTTTGCATCCAAGGTACTTGACTATTCAGTTTGTACGCTTCTTCTGGAAAAGGGAATCTAATCAGAAGGCAAAGATTTTGAGGGTAATAAACTTCTCTCTCTAAACAAATTTACATAGTAAGAATGCTTGATATTTCGTTAGGAATGTGTATGCACAATATTGTGCGAAAAGAGCATCATATTTACATCATTTTTTATTTCACTCCAATTCATGCATCGAATTTGAACTCCAAGTAGTTTCTTTACACTATAATTTATTTCTATCAAGTTATTATATCTATAAATATAGATACATCATACATACTATTTAAGTGATTAATTTATTATATTTATAAAACTAACTATTGCATTGTTATTTAATTATTTTATATGTAAGTTTAGATGCACACTGTTTTGGATCAGTTTTTATAAAAGTAATTTAATATTAGCAAACTTGGTAGAAAGGAATTTCCTCACTTTAATGAGGAAGAGTGTAAGTTTACTAAAGGAGGTAATAAATTTGTTTTTATCTAGATAAAAAATATATATATATATATTTAGGCACTTTTAGCTATACACACCCTCATAATTACAATAGTAACACTTACTAAAGGTTATGAGTAAGGTTTTTTGTTTATTTCCCAATCAAATACATTTCTAATTAACAATTATATAAATTAATCAATATATGATGACAAGAGAAAGGTTGGGTGGAAACCTATAGAAATTTGGTGTAAATTGGTAAAGTGAAAATTGGTACACCAAAACACGAAATTAGTGTTTTGGTGCATATAATGGAAATGGCCTATGAAGACAACATAACACACCAAACTCGACTCTTAATTTGAGTCATTTGAGCACTACTGTATGTGATTTCACCGAATCCAAGTTTATCAACTATCCGCATGCTTTATTTTTTCAGAAAGTGGATTATCCGTTGGAATTGGATATTTTTGATCTTTGTTCAGATGATCTTCGCAAAAAGCTGGAAACTCCTCGTCAGGTTTGTAACACTGATATTGTGTACTGCGGGATTACTGATTAATGAAGCTATTTCAAGGGCAAACTGCACAAAATAGAAATGAACTTTGTACTTCTTTCCCAAATAACAACCAATGTATATTTAGGAGCTATAACTGATTTGCATTTAAATTGCCGATGTGGCACTGGTTAATGCCATGACAGTCACTACATCAGATGATGCAAGTGATGTGAAAAACAAGCTAAAAATAAATTTTTGTATAATTATGATTTTTCTAAAAATATTTATACTTAAATATTACTAGTAGATGCGACATTAAATGCTTATACTATTTTGCGTCTATCTTAAAGTTGGCTGCTAAATAGGTAAAAGTGTATAGTTTGTTTCTATTTTTTTTGCAGTTTGCCCTTATTTTAATATTATCAATGTGGTTTTAAATCCTTAGCTGTGTTGTTTGTTTCAACTATTTTATGGTATTAGTATTATTATTATTATTATTATTATTATTATTATTATTATTATTATTATTATTATTATTATTATTTTCGGATCGGATGTTCATATTTGTCATTTGGGTTTCAACTTTTGAATATATAGATGTTAAGAGAGGAGGATGGTAGAAAGGCTGGTTTGAAACTTAAACAAAAGGGCTCTGCTTCAGTGGACAGTGATGTGAAGATGTCTGATGCAGAGGTATTTACAGTTTCTGTAAATGTGGTAATTTTTCGCAGAGTCACACGAATATGCTTAAACTACACATTTTTTTAATTCATACAGGGACTGTCAAATGAAAGTGAGGAGTCATCCAAAGCTACTCTAGGAGAAGGTTAATTTCTTACAAAATCTTAATTTCAGTAAATGTGTATGGCTTTTGACCCATTTACTTATGAATGTGTTTCAATTCGGGTTGTGCATGTTATCTCTTAACGGGTCAAATGGGTGAAGTTAATAGCTAAATGGGTTGAAGGTCTCTTAAAGAGTTTTTTGACTACTTTCAATATAGGTGGCAAAAGGGGTGGTTAACCTGAAATATATTATATCAAGAATAATTTATTTATTTTTGAATAAAATTATTCAGGAGGTTTTATACTTCTATGCAATAAAAAAATACCATCCGTGACTTTGTAGTTGTTGGAATTTGGACTCATTTCCTTTTAAACTGTTATTTTTAAATTTCTGAGACCCATTAGAGATATGACATAAACCAAGCCAACCCATTCATAAGTAATATGAGTTGACATTGGCGCTTATAATGTTCAGTGCATAAAAAACCCTCTATAACTGTTGTATTATTATTGAAATGATGTAATTTGGACAGAATGTGTTCTGGGTTCCAAGGCCATTACTCAGCTTGCCCATATTACAACCTTGACTCATACAGTTGTCAGTCGCATCTTTTTTGGTCATTAAGATTTGATTATTATATGTTACAGGCACTTCTTCTGCTAAGAATGTCCAGTTGACTGGAGTGTATGATTTGGTAGCTGTGCTGACCCATAAAGGCAGAAGTGCAGATTCAGGCCATTATGTTGCTTGGGTCAAGCAAGAAAATGGTCAGTACTTGTTGTCTATCTACTATCACTCTATATCATCTTGTTTATACTAATTTGCTTTACTCTCCTTGAACAATTGATATCAATATAGGAAAATGGGTTCAGTTCGATGACGATAATCCGATCCCACAAAGGGAAGAAGATATAACAAAACTTTCTGGAGGAGGTATGGATAAAAATTGAGTGAAAGCCACTTGATAGTAACCAAGTTTCACTATTGTCCCACTAAAGTCACTCAAATATTTTTTCAGCTACAAAAACCACTCAAGTTTCAATGCCGTTTTAGCATTGTGAATTTTCTCTTATAATTGGTTAAAAATGAGTGACCTAAACTGAATGCTTATGAAACTTGGTTTGATAAAAACCATTAATTAGTAACCAAGTTCCACAGAACAGATATGTCGCTCATTTTAACCCGTTATGAAAATTTTTACTACATTTGAACGATATTGGTTTGAAAGAAAAAGGTTACCACGAGGTGACATTTTTTCATAGAAATTCCCTATTTAGTGGTTTAGCATTTGATTAATTACTTCCAACTAACAAGTTTGATAAATATGCTATATGTGGCAGTTTTGATTCATTTGCTAATGAATTCGTATACTATTGTATCTAGACAAACATGTAAAATTAAAAAAGTAGTTAAGAAATCATCAGTTATCAGAAGTCGCCAAATGTATCGCCAAATGTATTATTGATGCATAAATCTTCTCAGGTAGTTTTATCTAAAAGGTTAAAATACTATGAAAATAATACAACTTTTGGGGGCCATTGTCAAGAAAATCCTATGGGTCAAGTCCCTAAATTGTAATTTTTGACAGGTTCAATTATTTGATCAACTCTTTTGTTGTTACAGGTGATTGGCATATGGCTTACATTTGCATGTACAAGGCTCGCACCATTCCCATGTAATGGAATTGTTTTCTGTTATAATTGTGTACCTTGATTATGGAACACCAATTTAGAACAGAGTGAGGAACTAATGAACGATTTCGATTTCACAATTGTGTTTGATTATGTGATTTAAATTTTGTTTAGTGGAAATGGAAAATATACGCACCTTGTTGTACAATATCGGGGATATGATCTGCAAATAGGCAGGTTCATTTATGTTAACTGGAATAATAATGCAAAAATAGACGTCACCTTTTGAACCATTATGTTACGTTAAGTTGTTTTTACGGTTTAACGACAGGAAATAAAGTATCATACTTTTTATTATGTATGAAAAAGTCTCACTATGAGTTTGACATAGGGTTGATCTAAATTAGGGCTGTTCACGAGCCGATTTGAACCGAGCGGACCTTTGCTAATGCTTGGCTCGTTTACAATCGAGCGAAATCCGAACCAGCATATTCGAGCATGTAATTTTCCGAGCGAGCGATGAGTAATTTGGACAACCATAGATTTAGCATGTTTCCTTAGATGTCTCCGCTATCAGGTCACGGATAAGGTCCAACTGTCTGAGGATGACGCTAAGATTGAGATCGGATCGTCCGAGGATAAGGCTCTGGTTGACGCAGGTGAGGCGATGAATATAAAACAAAGAACAATTGTCGTATTGTGGCGTATGGTGAGAGTGAGAGACGATTGATGAGAGAAAGATGTCAAATTTTTTGTTGGTTTGATTAGGATAGTATGGTTAAATATAATTGTATATTTGAGTATAGTGGTCCAAATCTAATGGAGCGGTATGTATAAAATATGAATATACATGTAATTTGTGTGTGCATATTGTTAGACATTTGATAGGTTTATGGATAAGTAGCAAAATGGATTAGTAGGCTTTCTGGGTTATTGTTTGTAATATGGGCTATTTTGGGTAAGTGGGCCTAGGGTTTAGGGAGCCTCCTCCCTAAACCTTTACTGTAAATAGAAAGGTCATGTCTTAGGTAAGGTGGTTGGTGACATTAGCAAATCTTATATTAGACATTTGACATATGTATGCAAGATCTTAATCATCAATCAAGAACTTTCCATTTCATCTCCTTTCTTCTTTTGATTGCTTGTTTGTGTGATTCCGCCACCATTCAAGCTAGTGTGATATCGTTGTGATCTCGTTACGGGACTTACAATTGGTATCAGAGCCTGTCGAACCTGTTTCCAGGCTCGGATCTGATATCACGGTGTTCCTGATCTCGGACTGTTGTTACTGGTACTGTTTCTGCTGCATTTCTGGTCATCTCGGACGGAGCATTTCGGATCATCTCGGATAAACATCATTCATCTCGGACTTGAAGATTTCTTTCATCTCGGACCATCATCATATCATCTCGGTCATCTTCAACCCATCTCGGACCATCATCATAGAATCTCGAACTGTCATCAAGTGATCTAGGGTTGTCATCATCAGATCTCGGATTGTCATCATCAGATCTCGGATTGTCATCATCAGATCCCGGATTGTCATCATCAGATCTCAGATTGTCTTCATCAGATCTCGGATTGTCAATAAGTCATCTCGGATCATCCTTTTGAAGATTGCCTTTGAATTTCATCCCGGATACACATCTCATCTAGGATAACTCACCATCTCTGACCACTGTTCATCCCGGACCAACCATCTCGGACATATCATCTCGAGTTACTGTTCAGACTTCTTAGACACTATGTTGGACCCAAACGGTGTTATGAACGACATTGTAACCGCGACTGATCTCGACAATGCTACCCTTGCTGCAATTCAGACTCAGTTATTGGCTTTCCATCAAGAACTTGACAAAGTTATTGGCACGTCTACCAAGGTTCAAAGGTTTTTGTACGGAGACGACTACAATGAGTGGAAGTTTAGGTTTAAGCAATACTGTAAGGTGAAGGAACCTTATGTTTGGAGAAGCATTAAGAATGGGCCACGCACTATCATGTACTCTACTGAAGATGACCCTCAGACTCAGATTCCAAAACTCGAAGGCATCTTTACTGAAGAAGACAGAAAGGTTGTAGCTGAGGATGAATCTGCTTTTGGAACTCTATCGATGGCTCTTGGTCCAAAAATTTCGATCGCTGTCAGGAACTACAAGAGTGCAAAGGAAATTTGGGACTAGCAGACATACTTGTTTGAGGGAAATGCTGATATGTAGGCAAGCAGAGTCAACATGATGAATCAACAGTTCAGTTCTTTTAATCACATCTATGGAGAAACTGTTGAGAATCAGATAAGGAGGTTTGTCAAACTTGTGTCACAAAAGGTTAGTGCTGGAATCAACATCTCAAACAGTGGAATGAACCGTCAGCTGCTGAATTCGCTACCAAAGGGTTGGGATGCTGAGGTTTCTATGATTAAGCGTACGAAGGATCTGAATGAAATTACACTTATGGAGTTGATTGCCACTATCAAGTCTTGTGAGATCGACAATCAGTAGAGAGAGACAAATCACAAAAACTCACTGATGGTTGCTGGCATGACTAGCCCCAACAATGCTGCTTTGATGTCTCAAGCTCATCCAAATCTGGTTTTCAGTAGTCCAGTTCATGGAGTTATGAACAACAACCCAAACATTGTGTTCAGTCCTGTTGCAGCATCAAAATCCAACTATGTTTACAGAATGTCTCTTCCTACTTCTCAAGCACCTGCTGTTAATACCACACATGTTCAACAGCAACGCCAACCTCAGCCACAACATGCAAATGTCGCTTTTGGTTCTACCTCCCAGTCTGCACCTCAAGGTGTTCCATCCTCACCTTCAATAGAACATATGGCCTTCTTGACTAAGCAGAATGAAGAAAAACTAGCTCTCGCAACTTCTATGATCTCCAGTTTGAATGCTTTCTTAGCCGGTGATCTCATGCCCTCAAGTGAGATAACTCCAGATATGAATCAGGTGGTTGAAGAAGACTTGGATGAACTGGATGTGGCTTGGAATCTTGCTATGTCAGCGTTTAAGGCCGAAAAGTTCGCTAAGAGGTATGGGCGTCGTCCAATGAATGCTCGTGCTGGAGTGCTGAAAGACAGGCTAAGGTGCTACAGATGCTATGAGCTGGGACACTTTGCTAGGGATTGCAAGAGGGCGCCAGCGGGATATGAAGCTACTCAAGCAGCTGGAGCTCGGAACAAGGAAAGGTCAATGGTTCCTGTCACACCTGCTGAGACATTGACTTCAACTGGACAAGGAAACTCTAGAGCTGGAAGGGCTTTGATTGCACAGGAACAACATGGTTTCAATTAGGCTGATGCAGTTGCACAAGTGGAATCAACGAAGCTCTCTGAAACTGTTGCTGTTGAAAAAGTTCATTAGTGCTTGATGGCATTGGCCGAGGAACCAAAATCACTCTCCGAGACGGTAAATTCCCTTTTATGTACAAAACACTATAGAAAGAAAGTTGCATTTCTGAGATCTCAAAACTCAGCATTGATCACCGATTACAACAATGCAATGGGAAAGTGCATCAGTCTTCGAGAGAACAATAAAATTCTCTATGAAAAGATTGAAGCACTTAAGAAGGACATAGCTCAACTTCACAGAGACGTGAATCAACAACAATGTTGGGTTCACGACTACAAACATAGACTCACAGTAAAAACCCTTGAATGTGACTCTGTGAAGGATGAGCTGGAACCTCTCACTGGAAAGTACAAACAAAATGAGTTAAACATTAAAAAGTTTGATACCTCCAGTGACAGTGTTCGTAATCTGTGCAATGTGCAACTTGCTTTTAAAGAAAACAAGGGATATACATGGGTTCCGCCACCATATAATCATAATTACTCCAGACTGCCCACTACTAAGCAAGAGATGGATAATTATGATAAAATGATGTATGATGAACCCAATGATTATGTTCTATGGGAACCATCAAAATCTAAAAATGGTTAACAAGCTGATTTCAAGAAACCAATGAATTTTGTCAAAAACGAAAATGAAAATGGTCAAAATAAATCAGCAGATAAATCTGAACACGTAAATGAAACAGTAACAAAAATAGAAACAGAAACAGGAACAGAACCAATTAACATATCCACAGAGGAGATAGAGGAAAGTTCACAAAATTCTGATTCTGTTAACAATACTAATTGTTCTAGTTCATGTGCAGAGTCAGTAAGAATAGAAGAGAAGTCTAAAGTGGATGATGAATCACATCAACGTGCTGCTGATAATGTTATTTATGATAAAAATGACCTTTATGCTTGGAACTATGTTTTTTCTTGGTTTGCTGAGACTTGGGGTGTTCCCACTAAAACTGATGCATCTGGTGCTATTATTCTAGACTATGGTTGTGATAAAAATGGTTGTGTTGAAAATGTTGAAGATGTTTTAACAGGAGAGCCTGATGTATCGATTGACGAACTTGAGATATCTGTTTCAAGTGACTCAGAAATCAATTCTGATGATTAAGGCAACTATTCTGGTATGCCTGAAACATCGAATGATACATCAGAAACTCCCAGTACTAATGAAAAACCTGATGTTTTTTATTATGACAATGAAGAAATTGTTGAACAGGGGTCATATGACGAACACGACAATCAAACAGAAGATTTAGGAACATCAGATAATGAGCACAAATCTTCCAAAGATTCTGATTGTGATGAACAATCAGAATCAAGCAGCGTTGCAACAGAAGAAAGTCAAACTGTCTTAGACACAGACTACTCATCATCTGACATACCAGAATCATCTAATGTCAAGGACTCAGAGGTTGATAAAGCTGAAGAAGAGACATCCACAGAGTCCAATTCTATAGAAATTCATGGGAACACAGAGACTACAGAGAAGGAATCCATGGAAATTAATTCAACAGTTGAGTCAGATGGTGAAACTGCAGAAGAAATTATTATGGAAACCTTCTCTACAGAAACTCCTGAGAACATGGTCTCTGAGGAAAGGGAACCTGTGGAAGTCACTTCAACAGACAACTCAACTCTTGACCCTAAAGGATCAGATTCTGAAGAAAGTGTTTTTGATAAAGCAAAATCAACTGAATCTGTTCTTTCTAAGAAGAAACGATCACGTAAAAACCATGGTTGTAAAACAAGGTCTCCAAGGCCGAGTATTCCCCGAGTAGTCACTACAAGGTAGGCTGCCGAGGTGACTTTCTTCAACTCCGACTAATTACTCGGAATCGATCAAATGCGGTCAACATTGGCCAAAATTGGATCTAGTAGGTCAACTCGGGCCGAGTTTTACGTAAAATAAAATAAAACATAATTTCTATGCCTATCATATTAAAGAATGAATATCAATTTCACGTATTTTGTTAGAAATATTAGTAAATTTATGTTATTTGACATATATTTAATTTCCGAAAGCTAATTTCTTTATAATTTGGCATCTCCGAGTACTCTCCGCCTAGGCCGGGTACTCCCAACTCCCCGGTCGACCGACTAGGGAGCGCCTAGCGACTTTTACAACCATGGTAAAAACAGAAGGCCACGAAAAAAGAAAGTTCAAAAGGAAAACCCAACTCTCAAGCAAACAGAACCAAAACTGAAGGGTAAAGTTGCGAACACTTACTCTTGTGCTGATAACGATGAGCAGGGTTCATCCAATATCAAACATGCACGCAAGCACTCAGCGTCAAACGAAAGGAAAAGATGTGATCAGTTCTCAAGAATAACACAAGCAGAGCTGAATGTCTTTTTCTCAAAAAGACAAACGTGTTTAAATTGTGGAATTCCAAGATACATTGCAAGAAATTATGTTCATCGCCCCTACTACTCTAGGAACATGTATCATCAGAAGGCTATGCATTTTCACTTTGTCAAAAATCGACCTCCCAAAGCCAAGCCTTCTGACAGAGACTAGAATCTAGCAAAAAGAGAAAACCAAAAATTTGCAAATATGAATAGGTTTTAAGGAAAATCAAAAGTTACACCATCAAAAGGAAATGTTTCAGACACCAAAAATTGGAAACCCAAAGCTCCTGCTAGATCCCAGTCTCCGTGTTCGCAACCGTCAACATCTAACTCATCGCCAAAAACCACAAGCGATGTTAAGAATTATATGATCTTTCGTGAAGTCACTTACACAAATAGCGATGGTCAACTCAGGTCCACTATGGCCTGGGTTCCAGTCTCTAACTGATTCCGTTAAATGTGCAGGAATGACTGTGGAGGGCTATCTTTAGACTTTGGTTTATTGATAGTGGTTGTTCTAGGCAAATGACGAGAGATATATCCCAGTTGAATGATATCAAAATATTCGACGGAGGATGTGTCAACTTCGCAGGAGGAGAATCGGGAAGAATTACCATGAAGGGCACGGTCAAAAGTGGAGTCCTCACCTTTTCAGATGTTAACAAAGGAATGGAGGTTCTCTTCACCAAGAGTGGTTGTGTCATTCTGAAACCAGGAATCATCATACCTGAAGCCTGGTTTTTTATTGAAGTTGAACGTCGAGGAAAGGCTTATGTGATTGACATGAACAAAGCACCCACTGATCAAGTCACTTGTCTGTTTTCAGAGATACCCGAGCATGATGCTATGATGTGGCATCGTCGATTTGGTCATCTGAACATGAAAAATCTGAATCGGTTAGCTAAGGGAGGTCTTGTCAGGAACTTGCCGATTAAGGATTTCATGCAAATAGAAAAATGTGAAGTGTGCTCTTGAGGAAAGCAGTATCGTAGGCATCATAAGTCCAAACCTATTCACACGACCTCAAAGGTTCTGGAGCTGCTGGATATGGATTTATTTGGTCCTGTCAATGTACTCAGTATTGGAGGAAAGGCTTACTGTTTGGTCATTACAGATGATTTTTCTCGTTTCACCTGGGTGTTTTTCCTGGAGCAGAAAAGTGAGACAACTGGCTTAATCAAGAAATTTGTAACTCTTTTGGAGAATCAAGCAAATGAACGAGTAAAGATTATTCGTTGTGATAATGCGACATAATTCAAGAATGCCGAGCTAAATGAATTTTGTGCCTTAAAGGGAATTGACCATCAGTACAGTACAGCTAGGTCTCCTAAATAGAATGGAGTAGCAGAAAGACACAATCGTACGCTTATTGAAGCTGCTCGCACAATGCTGATAGATTCAGGTCTTTCACTAATAATTTGGGCAGAAGTAGTGAATACGGCCTGCTATCTTCAGAATCATGCCTTGATCAACAAATGTCTCATGAAGAATCCTTATGAAATAGTAGAAGGTCAAAAACCCTCGGTGCAACACTTTCGCACCTTTGGCTGTCCGTGTGTGCTTATTCTCATGGATTCCAAAGGAAAATTTGAAGATCGAGGAGATACTTGCTATTTTATTGGATATGCTAAGAACACCTCTTATCGTGTGTACAACAAGGTTAAGAAGCAGATTATGGAAGCATATCATGTGGATTGGTTGGAAGAAAATCCAAAAGATGCTCGCATTGGACCTGATTGGCTATATGATTATTCCTCCCTGTTTAAATCGTTTCCTATTTTGTCTGATGAAATTGTTAATGCAGGAGCTTCAAGTGCAGAGATGCCTATTCCCATTGAAGATGAAGATGAGGATGTGCCCTTGCAAAACATGCTCAAGAAACTCACTGTGGATCCATCGGGATTTCACAAGGATTCTCCAGCACAACTTCACTCTTCGGCTATTCAGGAGCCGATTTCTGAACCTGCTGCAGCTATCCCTGATGGTGAAGTTAATAACACTGAAGCCTCCGCAGGACCTTTAAACGTTCAAGGAAATTATTTGTTTCCAGGAGCAATTCCATCAGATTGCACTGTAGATCCTCTAGTGATCAACAACTCTACTGCACCAAATGAGGGGGAGCAATCTGGAATAGCATCAAGAAGTTTTTCAAACTTGCAAACGAACTTGCAAGCCCCTGCTGCAGCAATTCCACAGCGTGTTTAGAGAAGCCACCCAATCACAAATATCATTGGCCCAGTATCTGCTGGTGTCCAGACCCGCAGCAAATCCGGAGACATCAACTCATGCCTGTACTCTTGTTTCATTTCACAGATTGAGCCTAAAAACATTAATGTTGCTTTGGAGGAACCTGGATGGGTTGATGCAATGCATGAAGAGCTTAATCAGTTCGAAGACTTGGAGTATGGAAGCTTGAGAAGCTGCCTCAAGGAAAGCACGCTCTTGGCACACGATGGGTGTTTCGCAACAAACAAGATGATTCTGGAGTGATCGTAAGGAATAAGGCTCGATTAGTAGTCCAAGGTTTCAGTCAGGTTGAGGGTTTAGATTATGATGAAGTGTATGCTCCGGTAGCACGTCTTGAAGCCATCCGCATTTTCTTGGCATATGCATCCTTCATGGCCTTTACAGTCTATCAGATGGACGTCAAGACAACATTCCTTTATGGGAAGGTCAAGGAGGAGATTTATGTTGCTCAACCCCCGGGTTTTGTTGATAAAGAGAAGGAAGGATATGCCTACAAGTTAGACAAGGCTGTGTATGGTTTGCACCAAGCACCTTGTGCATGGTATGCTACCCTAACAGAACATCTTCTTGCTCATGGGTACACTTGGGGGACAATCGATCAAACGTTGTTCATCAAACGTGTTGACAAGGACATCATCCTTGTTCAAATATACATTGACGACATCATCTTTGGGTCCACAAATGATGTGCTTTGCAAAGAGTTTGAAGAGGTAATAAAGGGGAAGTTCGAGATGAGCTCTTTAGGAGAAATGACGATGTTTTTGGGCCTGCAAGTTCGTTAGAATAATCAAGGAATCTTGATTCATCAGAGTAAATACGTTCACGACGTTCTTACAAAATTCAGCATGACAGACTCAAAGTCGATAGACTCCCCAATTGCAGAGCTTCCGTTGTTGACTGAGGATCCTGGGAAGCCCTGTTAACCAGACATTGTATCGATCTATGATCGATTCACTGATGTACTTAACTGCAAGCCGGTCAGACATCATGTTCGCCATTTGTCAGTGTGCTCGTTATCAGGCTAATCCTAAACTCTCTCATCTAACTGCTGTTAAAAGAATTTTTAGTTATCTGAAGGGAGCTCCTAAACTCGGACTCTTGTATCCCAGAGATTCGAACTTTGATATGTTTGCTTTTTCAGACAGCAACTTTGGAGGGACAGACAGGGATAGAAAATCTACATCAGCTGGATGCCAATTCTTGGGAGATAGACTTATCTCTTGGCAGTGCAAGAAGCAGCAAACTGTATCTCTATCCACCGCAGAAGCATAGTGTGTTGCAGCATCTGCCTGCTGCTCCCAGGTTCTTTGGATGCAACATCAGCTGGAGGATTACAGGTTGACGTATCTTGATACTACTATTTTTTGTGATAATGATGTCGCTATCCAGAACACTAAAAACCCTGTTTTCACTCCAAAACCAATCACATTGAATATCAAAGTTCATTTCATTCGAGATTGCTTTGACAGAGGTTTAATTAAACTTGAACAGATCCATATTGATGCTAATACAGTGGATCGTTTTACAAAACCTGTCAGCATCTCGAGGTTCAATGTGCTTGTAGACCTTTTGAAAATGATGCGCTTCACCGACTGACCATATTTAAAAAAAAGGGTTTTACGAATAACGGTATCTCATCTGATAAATTTGGGCATAAAGTATTCTACTTTTGCACAATTTTAGGGGGAGAAAAAGTTGTTGGGAAATGAAATAAATTTTCGTGCTAAAGAACTTGATTAACACATGTAAGGTTTTGAAGCTGAACAGGCTAGGATCTACTGCGATGTGTTGATAGGTCTAACGCTCGAAAAGCAAAAAGATACCAAGTGATATAAACATAATGGACTGGACATCTCGTGGGTAACAGACCAACGACGTATGATCCGAAGATGGCGGAAGCTGTAATAGTCACTAAAGAACAATCTATCAGGATTCCAAACTCTTACGATCTAATGAGCTTTCATGAGGAAGACATCTTGATTCTCACCAGTCAACAAATTCACTGCCATGAAAAGTATGAAGTATGTGCGAAAGAATGGACAACTGCTGCTGCGAACATCTTGAAGAATCTTTTGTTTACTGATCGTCCACCAGGACCACTTGATCCTCAAGTTTGATGCAGCTACTGATCCAGTAAACCTATGGGGAGATTGTTAGAACCCTGATAGGTTTATGGATAAGTAACAAAATGGATTAGTAGGATTTGTGGGTTATTGTTTGTAATATGGGCTATTTTCGGTAAGTGGGCATAGGGTTTAGGGAGCCTCCTCCCTAAACCTTTACTATAAATAGAAAGGTCATGTCATAGGTAAGGTGGTTGGTGACATTAGCAAATCTTGTATTAGACATCATATGTATGCAAGATCTTAATCATCAATCAAGAATGTTCTATTTCATCTCCTTTCTTCTTTTGATTGCTTGTTTGTGTGATTCCGCCACCATTCAAGCTAGTGTGATATCGTTGCGATCTTGTTACGGGACTTACACATATATAATTATATATGTAATAAATTAATAAAAATTAATTCGAGCCGAACCGAGCGGACCTTTGCTCATGTTTGGCTCGTTTGCAAACCGAACCAAATCAAACCGAGCGAGCATATTTCGAGCGTTTTCTGAGCGATTGACGAGCGAGCGATGAGGGGCGACCGATTTGAACAACCCTGATCTAAATACACCCCTCCTTACTAGTTGTACCCCTTTGAAAGAGAAAAAGCATGGGTCTCACGTGGGTCCCACTCATAAGCATGTGAGAGGAGGGGGATTACATTTAGTAGCATCCTTGATAACGTTAGAAGAAATTGTGTCTGTCCCGAACATCTGCAACGCCCTTCCCGCTATACTTTTTTTAAACTGGGGTAAAGGAAAAGACTCACCCCTTCGGTGACTTTCACAGTCGCCCTCGCAAAAGAGCAAGATGTGGAACTAGACGTCATGATTCCATTGTGAAACAAATCTCACGGCTACACATGTTTTCAACTTAATTCTTCCACGTTTTAGTCCTGTTGCCTATATGTATCTAAGGTGCGTGAACTTGTGAAAAGAATTGTTACCTTATAAATTGATCAAAATAAAGTTATATAAAACTTATGTAAAAAAGTTCAAAGTCACTTGGGCAAATTTTGAGGTGCAACAAGTCATTTTAAGTATTTTTTTTTTCAAGTATAGACGTTTTAGCCAAGTTAGCAAAATTAGGTTGAAGTACCTTTTATATGTTCTTTTTGGTCATGTTTAGGGATATTAACATGTTAAAATTATGTTAAGTGACATTTTTGCAAAAAAAAAAAAAAGGAAAGAAAGAAAGAAAAGTATTTTGGTTTTTTTCGAGTAAATTAAAAAAGTCGTCCTTTATGTTTATATCAGATTGCAAAGTGTTTCCTTTGTGTTCAATAATTACAAAAAAGAGTTAAATGCCCGGATAGTCCTTGTGGTTTGCCATTTTATCACCTTTAGTCCCTAACTTTCTAAAATTATAGATTTACTTTCCAACTTTTATTTTTCGTTCCCGGATAGTCCCTGGGCTAAACATCAGTTAGTTTTCTCAGTTAAGAGGGTGTAAAATGACAAAAATACCCTTTCCTTAAAACATTAAAAGAAATATATTATTTATTTATGTAATCAAGTGGGGCCTACCATCCTTATCTTCATCAACACAACCCACCCCACCCCACCCGCTTCATCTTCCCCACTCCTCACTATCACTACCACCATCTCCATCTGTCACCCCCACCATCCACAACTGAAGGGGTATATGTGGAACAATAGAAGATATCTGCCATTCAATCACGGCTGATCCCGTTATCAGTCAAAGAAGTCAGAAGTTGTCTTGGCTTAACAGGCGGTTTGTGAAAAATTACGGTTCGATTACTTGCTCGTTGACAGCTCTCACAAAAAAGGATGGGTTTCTTTGGCCGGAGGAAGCTCGAACAACTTTTAATAGGCTAAAAAAAGATCTGATGTCTGGCTCCTGTATTAAGACTTCCATGTTTCTCCAAAGCTTTTATTGTGGGGTGTGACGCATCGTCTCGATTATAACTCAAGAAGATCATCCAGCAGCCTATTTTAGTAAAGGTATTTCTCTCTCTAACAGGTTCAAATCGGCGCACGATTGAGAGTTACTAGCATTAGGCCTTGCTGTTCAGAAATGGAATTACTATTTTTGTTAAGCCGTCATTTTGTTATCCGCACCGACCATTACGCCTTAGAATTCATGTTAGAACAAAGCATTACCACTACTGAGCAGCAACATTTACTACTAAAACTGATGCCTTACGACTTTTGAATCATTCATATTACGGGGAAAGAAAACCGCGGGGAGGGGGCAGATGCGTTGTCCCGAAGGCCCCATTCCAGTGACTTACTAGCGCTGGTTGTCCCTTACTGTATAAATCTCACAGACATCAAAGAGGGCCTCAAGTCTGATACATTTACCAATGATCTCGTGCAACGGTTAAAGGCTGACCCAGCCTCAAAAACTATTGCACGAAGTAGTGATGGTGAGGAAGATGAAGTGGGTGGGGTGGGTTGGGTTGGGTTTATGAAGATAAGGATGGTGGGCCCCACTTGATTAAATAAATAAATAATATATTTCTTTTAATGTTTTAAGGAAAGGGTATTTTTGTCATTTCACACCCTAACTGAGAAAACTAACTGATGTTATGCCCAGGGACTATTCGGGAACGAAAATTGAAAAGTTGGGGACCATAGCTGTAATTTTAGAAAGTTAGGGACTAAAGGTGAAAAAATGGCAAACCACAGGGACTATCCGGGCATTTAACTCTATAGAAAATCTACTTTATGTTTGCAAACCTTTGCATGGTTCGTCCTTTAGCTCTAACTCAGTTAAATTTCAATGTTAAATCAAGGTAAATTGGTAATTTTACTAATTTATTTAATATATCAAATAAGTTAAAAGAATAAAATATATAAAAGAGTAATAAGTCTCTCTTTCTTAACTCTCACTCTCTTTCTCTCTCTCCCTCTCAATTCCTATTCCCACCACCCACCACCACTCTAGTAACAGGAGAACTAAGTGCATAGCATTGTTGGTTGACACATTTAGGTTTGTTGTAATAAGCTTTTCGTTCTACAATCTTGCATTTTTGAGAAATACTTGTTTTCTTCAACTTGCTTTAGAGTTTTGAAGGCTTTCCACATAAGTGAGCTACCTAATTCATGAAGAAGTTAATATATATCGATTACCCCTTTCTTACTATTACTTGCTTTAGAGTTTTGAAGGCTTTCCACATAAGTGAGCTACCTAATTCATGAAGAACATCCAGGGTCCAATTGAAGCAAAAACGTGAATTCCACCCAAACTTCATCTTTGATGATTTCAATAATTCAAATTAATCAATCTAGAAAAAAACCGGAAAACCCTTATCCTAGAGCGCTTTTATGAAACAAATATGCATTCTAAAAATTGATGAATATTAAACATAAAACAGATTTGGGATGAATAAAACAAAGAAGAGAAAGGCATAAAAATAGTGGGTTTCTTAACCAAAGACAAAGGATATGTGCTTAATTCTAGATCTTTTTAGCGGGTCGGGTTCTAGGGTTTGTAAAATAGGGGTTTGGGGTTGACGGTGGGACTCACACCGACGAGCATGTCGCCGACGGTGAAGGATGGGGGAGCAATGTTGGCCGGTTGTCGGTGGTTGTGTGTAGGTGGTGGTGGTGGGTGGTGGGTGTGTGAGTGAGAGAGAAAGAGAGAAAGGGTGGCGGTTGTGGAGAATAGAGAGAAAGGGGTGAGAAAATAGATGATTGTTTATGGTGGTGGTGGTGGGAACAAGAATTGAGAGAGAGAGAGTTAAGAGAGAGAAGGAGAGTGAGAGTTGAGAGAGAGAGAGAGAAAGAGACTGACTGATTACTTTTTCTTATATATTTTCTTTTTTTATTTATAGGATATATTTAAATAAATAAGTAAAATTAGCAATTTACCCTGATTTAACATTGGAATTTAACTGAGTTAGGGCTAAAGGACGAACCGTGCAAAGGCTTGCAAACATAAAGTATGTTTTCTGTAATTATTGAAGACAAATGACACACTTTGCAATCATATACAAACATAAAGGATGATTTTTGTAATTTACTCTTATTCTTATTTCATAAACTACAACTAGGGGAGTCAGTAGAGGTATATGCCTCTTAGGTTAGATGGTGGTAGAGGCTCATCCTTGGAGGATGACCCGCCATGTAAGCACCACGTCATAGTCCTTGGAGGATGCCCCTCCAAGGATGAAACTAAGGAAATAGAGGATGAGCCTACCCCACCAACTTTATTTATTTATTTTTTAATTTCATATACTTTTTTTAACATTTATTAAATAAGATATAAAAATAAAATCATTAATATTAAAGAAACCAAACATTACATAATATTAAAAACCAAACATTACATAAGTTAAGAAAAAAAAACATAACCTAAAAAAATGAAAATCCTAAGAACTACCCCACTTTTTCATGATTTTTTCTTACATTTTTTTAAAACCGCTCGCTTTTTTCAGGATAATTGTCTATATCAGTTGTCATTATCTCCCATTCTTTTAGTTCGTTTTTTTCTTGCTTCAACCAACCCGTTCTTCCACCTCGCGTTCCTTCTCCTTTGACTTTTGGGTCGTGACCTCCGTGTACACTTTGAACTGGGCCATAAACGCGTCAATTTTGGAACCGCCCCCCGTTGCGGCTTGTTTTTTCGCAGTCGCCTCCTTTTTTTATTTGTCCCTGCCCGAGGGACGTTCCTCCTCTCGTATCGCGTACTCTTCTTCGTCAAATTAGGCTCGTCGTTTATATTAATTTAACATCGAGCGTCCGAGCCCCAGACATTAAAACTACCGATCTTCGAGTTTTTTTGTCGTTTAGCCATCTCAACCTCATTTGGAACCGACGCCCACTTGTTACTGGTTCGTAAAACTTCCCAAGCCCGTATGTGTGGGTAAATGGATTTATGCGTAGTTTTTTATTTATCCATCGCCGCTTTAGAAATATCTTCGTCACTCATCCTACTACGACGATTACTTGTATATAAATTATTATACATCGACGCAAACCGGTTCACAATCGGATGCATCTTTTGCCACTTTGAAGAGATTGAATCGACATCGCGATAATGGCCTTGTTCCATGATCGCAAGGAACTTTGCTAATGTCGCTTTCCAAAACCCATCGTTTGTCTGGTTAGTACCTATATTTTTAGAATGTAACAAAAGTATATGTTAAAAAAATTTAAAATTTCTATATTTTTAATGTAAAATATATATAATTTTACATATCGACAACGGGGTGTTTGGATGTGCTAATCCATGCCTTCGCTAAGGCCTCCTCCTCGAACCTCGTCCACGTTTTTGCCTTCTCTTTCGAAGGTTAATCTTTGTCAACTGCCACTTGCTTTCCTTTTTTACATTTCGATGATTACGGTTACTTCTCTGGAACAATTTCAATGTCGTCTTCAACGGGTTGTGGTTGTTGAGAAGATTCAACGGGTTGTGGTTGTTGAGATTGAAGTTGGGTGTTGAACGGGTTTCGCATCATCATGTGTTGTAACGATTGCATTTGTTGCATTAGCGAGAAAGCGTTCGGAGATTGTTGAAAACTCGCAAAAGCGTTGAGAGAAAATTGAGAGGATGAACAACTCTGTTCCATTGAAGGATAGTAGCCGGGCACCATAAAATATTCGGATTTGGGTTGTTCGGGTTGTATGGATCCATGGTAAAAGTAGAAGAATGTTTATAAAAAACTAGAAGAGTTTTATAAAAAGGTGAGAGAGAGAGAGAGATGGGGTTGAAGTGGGTAAAAAATGGGGTGTTTGGGTTGTATTTATAAAAAAAAGTTCATGATTTTTGGGGTTTTTGAAAATTCTGCCCGTTGATGTTTGAAAAAGGGAATTTAAATTATTATTTTTTTCCAGCGGTCGTGTGACATCTGTGTCACTACGACCGTCAAACAAATACCAAACCAATGAAATACTATGTTTCATACTTGGGATTTGTATAAATATGTGTATCATTTGCACATATCAATTCTTGTTCGATTTCGAGCTCTAAATCGCTTTCTGGAAAGTTATACGCGAACTGATGCATAAACGTAATCAGTTTAACGCGACAAACACTCTGAAACAGTGAAATAGGCTTAACATACCTTAAATAACCTTTACATAACTTAGAAATAAGTTTTGGAGGGTTTGGTGTGTCGAAATCAAGTTTATTCGATCGAAGGGACTATTTGCGTCAAACTGCAAAAGTCTGCTGATTCGTATGGTAACGAACATTCTGGAACTTGATCATAAGTTAAACATAATATAAAAATCCCTTACATAGCTTAGAAATAGGCTTTGAGGGGTTCGGTGTGCAAGAAATAAACTTTTTGGTCAAACAGGGACTAAAAGCGTCGAAAAGTGCATAAGTTTGCATTTTCGCGCATATCTTACGTTCTGAATATATCCGGACATCCAAAAATGTATGCAATCATTAAAATATTTTATTTTAGTGATTGGAATGCTCAATTTCCATTCGTTGCGCAAGTTCATGTTTCGTCGTAATTAACCGAACATCGCAACCGTACTACCAAACGAACCGACATCCGAGATATTTTTGAGCATATTTCATGTCCCCTACACTATGGCACCATTGTAGAGTCTTGAAAATGGCTTAACGGGCTTTAAACGTGTCAAAAATGGCATTAAACATATGCAGGGACTATTTCTGTAAATTGTCAAACTTTTGCTGATATGGGACTAGGTGGCGGGCCGCGTAAGCTTACCCTGACTCTTACGCGGGGCGCGAGAGAACACCAGATCAGCAAAACTCAGTTTTTCATTTTCAGCAGCTGGTTTCTGGTTTTGTACATGGTTTCTTCAACTCTGTGAGCTTGTTTTGGGCACCCATAGTATTGTAAAACAATGGGTAATACTTGTAAGGTCAAGATCAAAGCTCGTAGTTCGAGAAACGATCCTAACGGTTGTCCAATTTCTATAAACACCCACCAATTCAACCCTCATTCCTCACAATTGAACTCACTTCTGCTCTAAGTTGAAGCTCTCCCTTTTGAGGCTTCATACCTGAGTGTTTTGAGTTCAAATCTTCCTAGCTTGGACCTTTTGTAAGTTTCTTTCATACTTTTATGCGTTTTTAAGCGTGAAAGTCAAACAATGCTTGACTTTCTGCTTTGACCAGTCAATGGTCAACACGAAGTTCGTTTGAACTTCGCAACGTGAGCGTAATCACGATGGTCATAGTCCTTTGTGACTATACCTACTGATTACCACGTTATCTAGGCATAGTGACGAGTCATAGTTTCGGTCAAAATACGCGTTTATACGTATTTTGCAACCAAACTATTCTTGGGTATCAAAACCCTTTGTTTTGATATCAAACTTGTTTTCTAACTTCGTTAAACATGTTTTAACATCGTCACTATTAGTTTAGTGCTTATATAGGGTCGTAAGATAAGCGGTCTAAACAACCGCTTAGACTTTCGAACCCGACCCGTTTGGTCGATCGTTAGGATCCGACCAAACACATTTTGTGACCATAGTTGTATGGGGAATAACCTTCCGAGGTTATACCTTATGGTCACTTCGTTTAGTTGGTTGTATGATAGGTAGTTTATATGACTTAGGAAAATGACCAAAATGCCCTTTTTACGCATAAATTTATTTTAAGCATATGTAACCTAAATTTTGTCATCTAAACTAACTAGTGGGAATGCCCACGCGTTGCCGCGGGTATCTATGTTTTTTTTTCCGCCCGTTGCGTGTCGGGTTTCACGTATTTTGTTTATTAAAATAATTTACTTTGGTGATTTTCGAAGTTGCTCCAAGAATCATGCATGTTAAATGGGCAATCGTACTGGGCTCTAAACCGCTTGCTCTTTTATGATTGTTCTATGGAGTCACTCGACTCCGTACCCTATACATTCCATCTGTCTATTCCTACCAATTATGCGAACTGCTATTGATGTTTTAGAAAGATAGAATCTTGAATGAAGGGCTCTTAGGGCTCTCACGCAATCTTCTCTTTTGACAACTACTGTGATGTTGTACTCTGAGCATATAGCTCAGATGTTAATAATTAGCCTGCAATGCAAGAAGGTTGCGGAACCATGAATAACAATAAACAAACTGTTAAAAATTTACATACATACCATATTATATGTAACATGTATGACAAATCAAGGTGTACATAACTGACCTTGGTAAGTGCATAAAATATTGTGGTGCTAACACCTGGGGTGCTAGCCAAAGTTGAAAACTGTAATTGTCTTCCAGAAAAACCAGTCAAACATAAAAAAAAGCAAAAGTTGAATGCCAAAAGTCTTGTAAATCAGTGCAACCAAACTAACAAATACATATTTCTGATAAAAAATTAAGACCAAAACTGAAAACTCTCCTTAAAAGCTTTCATCTTTGCCTTGATAGCATACTTTCTCAATGGAATGTACTTCTCTTTCTTCTCTCTTTCTGTCTTGTCTTCGAAGAAGCCTACATTAAAAATAAACTTTTATGATTAAAAAAATCCACAACTTGAATAAATAGAACATACACAAAACAAATCATGTAAATCAAATGGATACCTATTCTTTGGGGCGTAAAACATACACTATTACAACCACAGGTCTAAAAGTCAGTTAAAAAAAAAACGGTCCGGTTTTTTAACCGGTTTTGGTTTTTTATGGCACAAAAAAACCAGTTTGATGCGAGAACCCGAACTAGTACTGACCAGTTTGGTTTTTAACCGGTTTTGGCCAAAAACCCGGTTTTTATAACTAATTCGGCTTTTTTAAACCGGTTATAAATAGCAAACAGGTCTAAAACCGTCGAGTCGAGTTAAGCCCAAACCGGTTTCGCTTTTTTCCGCTTCGATCCTAAAACTGGTTTTTGTACAAGTCTAATTACAACTCTGGCAGTAAGTGCAAAGAAGAAAAGTTGTTTGTGAGCTACATGAGCTAACGCACTAAAATATCACGTACTGGCTGCAGCCTGAATGGCAGTGGGAGCGGATTATAACGATGCCAGTGTTCCCGCGCATTCGTAATCATCATAACCTTAAAATGTTAAAAAAATGTAAACAGTTCTCACTTTCACTATGACCCTTTCGTCACAGCGAAATCCGCTTTTGCCACTAACAATTTATGACCATTAGTTAGTGGCCAGAATGGATTGTCAAACATAAAAAGCCTATACAAGACCTTATAATTCCATATCACAGACCTTATACTTTCTTTCACCAAAGCATACTTACCTTAATAGTGTCAATTTGGGTTTACATAGATTCCTGATACTCGGTTTCTCCGGAATTATCAGACACAAGAGCCCAACCGTCCTCTTCTAGAACCTCACTGAGCATATCCCTTAGTTTTGGCTGCAACCACCAAATCACCGAGCAAAAAAATTAGGCTAATACTAATGAAACAAAATAATAGCGCTGAATTAACTAATCTTTTGCGTTAAGCTTCCTTGGACGTTACTTTAAATCTCTTAAGCCTTGGCAAAGATAAAGGAGAAACAGAAACAGTTGCTGGTCCAACAAGATTAGAGACATGAGAAGCAGTGGTTCCAGATACAGCCGCATATTTCAAAATTGATGCTCGATTTAGATTACATTCACACGTACCTCTTAGAAAAATTAATGGTGACCTTGAAGCCATAGATGCCCATTACAGATAGCAATTGTTTTACGGATTTCTGAATGCAAAAACTACAATTAAGCATAAAAACCAAAGTTACCCAGAAACATATCGCCAAGTGTTAGATGAAAGTTAAATATCTTTTACATAACAACCTGCATAATAGATCAACGTAAGTTACAAATGAATGGATTTTCCCAATTATATTTGTGCTGACCTATACAAGTCCGAACCCATTACCCGACACCCGAATATCATAGAAAGCAAATATTATCTATGGCAATTGTTTTACGGATCTCTGAAGTAATCACCAGATGAAAAAAACATAAAATATGTAATAAGGATACCAATAAAGCACAAATCACATATCTGAGAACCTGACCAGGGTACTCCACCTCCTTGCTCGGATTCCACTTTGCTGGTATCGACAGCTTGTATCAGTCACCGCGTCACAAAATCTGTGTTCTTCTTCTGTTTAGCAAATACATTTGGTAGCATAGTCACAAACACCATTAGTGCATAATATACTTCCAAATTTTATACAATTGACAAGTCAAATTCTATAAAATCAAGTTTCATAGTCCGCTAATCCCAGATCATCAGAATTTATTGGACTTTACCATATCGGGTTCTTAAAGAACCCCATGATGATGCTAGTCTCGAGGTAACAGGTTGTTTCGCCACTGGCTTTCAAGAAGTGACCATAAGATGCAATTGCAAATTTCTAGACGTAGGGTTGTATTACATCTCAATCAATAATCACAATTGGATACCATGTAACCTTGGTGCCAAAACACATTACACTCGAGTTAGCCACAAACATTCGTCTGTAAATAATAATCCAAACAAAAAAACCAATTCAAATCCAGTTTTAAACTCGAAACCCCCTAAATCAATAGTAAATTAAAATCACAAACAGTAAAAAGACAGAATCAATTGCTTATGTAAAACTGAAAATTTAAAATAATAAGCGTCGAGCACCGTTTTAGCCACCATCGTTGTGATCTCACCATTCCACAAAACCATAAATGTTTATATAAATTCGACAGAGCGTATATTAGTAAGAACATGTAGAGAGAGAGATCAGACTCGTTAGAACCTTACCGTAGTTGCCGGAATCTTTTCCGGAGCATGATTGGAAGGTCGATCCTCCTCTGATAGTTGTCTAATCTTAACACACTCACCACCGGAACCCGTAACCATCTCCATTTTTGTCAGAACCCTAGATCTGAACACCCTCACAATTGTCCTTGAACCCATACAAATAGAAAAGAACAAAGATTGATTAGGTTAAATATAGATACATAGAGCAACATGAGATGTAGAGATTGAAAAAAAGCTAACCAATGGAAGTGAAGCTTGCGGCTATGGTGGCCAGTGACATTGATTTTCGCTTGAAGGGAGACATAGATCTTGGATGGATGATCCCATTATCCACAATCCTTGCAAAAGCATTGAAGAAACCTTCTGATGATTTATTAAGAGAAAGAAGATAGAATACAAAGAGGGGGGGGGGGTTGAGAGAAGACAGAAAGTTGAACGATTGAGGTGTAGAATTGAATAGTGAGATAATTAAAGGAGGGGGTTTCACTATGAGGAAGATGTCGATTAGGTTGTTGAGGGCAGGGAAGGAAAGGATTTTGAGTCTGTGAGTTTGGGGTTTAGGTGTAATTTACTATCATACCCCTCACAGTGTCTTAAAAAATGAGTTTTTTACAATTGTACCCTCACAAAACAAGCTTTAATTAATTGTACATGTTACTTTAAGAGTTGGACGTCATGCAAAATTACGTTTGTGTACATCACTTCTCCTTTTTATAGTATTATAGATTAGGCAACATTATTAGACATGTTAAGGCATATAACACTTGTCATAGGACTAGTTAGGCTGTCCGAACGCGTTTTACGTGAACGACGCGTTAAAGTAGCGTAAGCTACCTAAACGGGTCGTAAGCACTTCGGTTAGGTTTCGATTTAGAATGTAGGCTTTGTTAAAGCATATTACATGAGTTCCTATACTCATTTGGTTTACGAAACCTCATTCTATCCGATCTTCCGATTTAGGTCCGGTTTATTAACATAGTTACTTATATTAGGTGCCGATTGATTATGTGATCCCTCTAGCTTTGCTTGGTTGTTATTCAAGACTTCCAAGCATTCTCAAGTGAGTACATAGTCCCCTCTTTTACTGCTTTCAAATATTTTGGGGTGAAACACATGTGCCTACTTGTTACTTTCATGTTTTTCATGCTTTTATAACATATACTTGCTATGTTCATTAGTACACATATAGTACATGATTTCCATTATGTTTTGCTATGTATGATCTCTTAGCATGCTAGCACATTGATTTTCATATATTACATTTTTGTTGCATATGCTCACCCAGCATATGGACACATTGTTTTACATTTCTACTTTGTATGTTCATTTAGTTTATTTAGTACATTATTTTCATATAACATGCTTACACTTGGTATGACATTTGGTTTGTTTGACGGGTCATAAATACATTCATTAACACCGATCATGCCGCTCGGTAGTAGGTAGTGGTACCATAGGACTTGACAACTCCCATTCCTGAAATCCTAGGTTAGTTTGGACGTAAGGAATGACCGAATCCGAATTCATTTTTGGTAGACCTCTGAGTTGTTCTAGGGTTTATCCTATAGTCTCAAGGCTTGAATGTATACGTTTAACATTACCGCGAAGATGTTTGTATCGATAAATCATTAATTTTACAAAACATAACTTTTGATTTAAACTATGATTTATTCAAATATATTGTTTTGTACATTTCTTTCTTATAGGGTTGAGTAAATGCTTTTATTCCCTATACACTTCATTTGATTATACATGAACATTTTTACATTGGTTTTTACAATAGAGTTTGGTGGTTTGTTTGGGTAAGTGATTTACATAACGAGGCGTGTGTAATATGATAAAAGCATGGTGGATACGCCGCTGGTACTTCCTATATATAAGTGCTTTTATGATATTACATATCGTAGCGTCATTTAAACCATTTCAGTTTAGACATATTATATTTTACACAAATAACATACCTTTACAAAACATTGTTTTACAAACAGCATATTTTATACAAACTCATTTTTACTTGGTTATTTATTTATCTATGCATTATTCTTTTATATCATCTGATTTCTTATAAATTTTTGTATGATTTATAAAAGAAAACATTTTTAAGGTTCATGACTAACTTTGGTTAAACATTTTCTTTAAACTTACAAGTCATGAATCCTATTTTAATAAAACCTATGTATCTCACATGCATTTTTATGCTGACATACCTATTTTCACATGTGTTTTCAGGAATCTGATGCATAGGATTGATCAAGATACACTTAGGCGGACTTGGGCCTTAGTAACAATAAAAGATGCAAGACTAGTTAATTATGTTATGTCTCTTTGTTTTAAGACATTGTAACCTCTTTTAATTCAATAAAACAAAACTTCAATTTCCGTGCATTATGAAACAATGATTATGTTACGACACTCCCCGACGATTCCGCCGTGGTTTGTTGTTTTACGAGGTTGGGGTGTGACAGAAGAGTTGGTATCAGAGCTCATGGTTATAGGGAATTAGGTTATTAGTAATGCTTTGACCTAGTCTATAACCTTCCTAGGACCCCAACACAAGATTCTTGTGTTTAGATCTTAAAACAATACCGCCACTTACCCTTAGGTGACAACCACGACACGAACACAAATTTCAAATCCGCTTTGAAAACCAATCATCTGTTCTAGGATGATTTATTATAAGGTTTTGAACCTTCAAAGTTTTCAAAATCTCGTCAAAGTTTGGGTCTTATAGTGTGAACACGTGCAATCTGGAAAAGTGGATGCCTGTATCCCAAGTTTTCTGTCTAAGGCTAGAGTGTTCGTACAAATCCACATAATCGGACCAGTCACTCTTACCTGAGAACTCTTGGGGTGAGTGTCCACTTATATGCTAAAGCATGTCTTCGCGATACATTAATATGACCCGCTTACTTTGATTAGTCACCGTCTCATTTGTTTGCCTTAGGTAACAAACAAATGATCACAATTTTTATGCGTTGTCATTCTGTTTTGATTATCCGATAACATTTCACTTGTTTCCTCCTATGTCTTCCATTTCCTTTAGGATGTCTCTCCATCGCAGCGACACTCAAATGTACGAGCAGGCTACCAAAATTTCCCAACGGATAGGCTTGGTATTCCAGAAGACTGCTGAATTAGCTTTTGCTATATCTCTTCTCAAGGATGAAGACACCCAAGAGACACCAAAGGAAACAGAAGCCAAGCCTCCACGAAGATCAAGAAAGCGTAGAGCTTCAAAGAATCCTCCAGCCGTTGCACCAAATCAAGCAGGACCTAGCCAGGTGGCAGCACCACCAGCCAAGAAGCCGTACTTGGGAACTGCTCCTTTGTGCAATCAGTGTAACCTCCATCACCATGCCAGTGTCAAATGCCGAACATGTTACAACTGTGGACTTGTTGGTCATACGGCAAGAGTCTGTCGTTCAGTCAATGCGTTAAACCGAGCTATTCAGAACCCTGTTCAATTTCAAGCAGATCCAGCACAAGCTCGTTTTCCTCCAGGTACTTGCTACTTCTATGGCAAGACGAGTCATTTCAGGAACGAATGACCAAAGATTCTCAATGCAAATCTGACCCACGGATGAGCATTTGGCTGATTAGAAGATGCTGCTACTTTGAATAATCTAAATCTTATGCTTTTGTTTCTTTTGTTTTTCTTGAACTGTGAAACAATCTGTTTAGTTTATAAATAAATCATTGTTCATAATTCTGATGTACTAGTGTAGTTACATGTGTATGGCATACCCCTACGATACCTACACCAAAGAACTATGTTCTTTACAAACTACTCTTGTAATTCTCCCATTCATGTGATCGCTCATGATTTCCTTGAAAAAAAATATAAGTACTCGTTTCATTCTAAGAAACAAAGTACAGAATATAAGTGACAATTTTTAGACGATTATTCAAATGTCACTTTAAATCCTTGGTTAGATAACTAAGGGTATTTTTTTCAATCTCGTACCCATATCATTTCATTCTAGTTTCCATAACAACATACATAGTATATGTTTTTCAAGAACAACCTTCCTGATTTCAAAATATTTCATATAGTTTGAAAACAATTTTAACATAGTATATTTATTTTATATATCAAGTACATGATTTCAAAAGCATTATCCATGCTTTCAAAAACAACCTTCATGATTTCAAAATATTTCATATAGTTTGAAAACAATTTTAACACAATATATTTATTTAATATATCAAGTGCAAGATTTCAAAAGCATTATCCATGTTTTCAAAAACAACCTTCATGATTTCAAAATATTTCATATAGTTTGAAAACAATTTTAACACAATATATTTACTTAATATATCAAGTGCATGATTTCAAAAAGCATTATCCGTGTTTTCAAAAACCTTATACATGATTACAAAATTCATCCCACATGATTTTTATAAACATATTTTTTTCAAAATTATTATGTAAGGTTTCAAAAACATTAAACACATTTAAAAAAAACCATGCATAGTTTTCGAAAAACACTCTGTTCGTATGATTGACTTAACATACGTAGTACCCAACCTCCAAATTCTGCTTCATATGTCGCCTTGGCATATCTAGAGCCTTAACTTCATGAACATTCTACCTCGTGTATCGACTCAAGCACGTCTAGTGCAAGATTTGAAAGCGTCTCCTACTATTCAAATTCCAAAAATCTAGGATCTTCTTATCCTCATAATTAGATCCTTGTTGATGATTATCGCTCAAATCAGAGTCCTTAATTGAATTCTTTGTATGCCTTAATACATACATTACGATTCAATAAGGACAAAGCCGAATTCCTATTAAGATCTTCCTATCATCATAGTTAGATTTTTGAAATATTTAAAGTGCCAAATAAAATCCACGGATTGGATTCCTGGTGTGCTTTAAATACTCGTGTTCAAATTAACAAACAAATTAACAAAATGATAACAAATTGAAAACCAAGATAAACAATTATGTGATTGCGTGATTATGTTTTATGCGTTGTATTTTTGTGTAATTTAATTTTTCGTTATCCAAATCCTCGTAGAATCTTCCATATCTTCATATGAGGGATTCATAGTAGGATATCCAAAGGTACTACCTTAAATCCTAAATGGGCTTCTACGTAATAGTTAAGACCCTTGGATTATAAAGTACTATTCCATAATTCAAAAGAGACCCCTTGAGTGGTCTAGTTAAAAAGATTGAATCAAAAATCTGGTTAGGAATGGCATGTGATGATATAGCTGAAAAGACTCCTTGGTGGTCTATTTAAAGAGATCATTTATTAATTTAATTAAAAGGATCCTATGGTGGTCTAATCACACTCATCACAGGTTTGTTCATTTGGTTTTCCCCTACACATTAAAAAATGCACTGTGCGAACTATGCAAGGAATTACGTAATTTTGGATGCATACATAATTATGAAATTCAGTGCACAGAAAACCCAGTAAGATTTATCATGTGTAAGAACCTATAGTGGCAAAAATAACGAAACGTGAACAATGTAACGGAGGTACGGCGGACGCACCAATGGCGCTTCATATATTTATATAAGTGTCCCTCTTACATTGCAAACATGATGTTATTTAAGTTACTAGAAGTTCAGAACCCTAACCAATTTTGTTTTATCTTTTCGACTTCATGTTTCGAGCTCTCACAAGTTTCCTCTAGCTAAATTTCAGGACGAAATTTCCTAAAGTGGGGGAGACTGTGACATCTGTGTCACAACGACCATCAAACAAATACCAAACCAATGAAATACTATGTTTCATACTTGGGATTTGTATAAATATCTGTATCATTTGCACATATCAATTCTTGTTCGATTTCGAGCTCTAAATCGCTTTCTGGAAAATTATACGCGAACTGATGCATAAACGTAATCAGTTTAACGCGAAAAACACTCCGAAATAGTGACATAGGCTTATCATACCTTAAATAACCTTTACATAACTTAGAAATAAATTTTGGAGGGTTTGGTGTGTCGAAATCAAGTTTATTCGATCGCAGGGACTATTTGCGTCAAACTGCAAAAGTCTGCTGATTCGTATGGTAACGGACATTTCAGAACTTGATCATAAGTTAAACATACCATAAAAATCCCTTACATAGCTTAGAAATAGGCTTTGAGGGGTTCGGTGTGCAAGAAATAAACTTTTTGGTCAAACAGGGACTAAAAGCGTCGAAAAGTGCATAAGTTTGCATTTTCGTGCATATCTTACGTTCTGAATATATCCGGACATCAAAAAATTTATGTAACCATTAAAATATTTTATTTTAGTGATTGGAATGCTCAATTTCCATTCGTCGCGCAATTTGGATCGTTTTTCGCGTCCGTTCGTGTTTCATCGTAATTAACCGAACATCGCAACAGTACGACCAAACGAACAGACATCCGAGATATTTTTGAGCATATTTCATGTCCCCTACACTATGGCATCATTGTAGAGCCTTGAAAATGGCTTAACGGGCCTTAAACGTGTCAAAAAATGGCATTAAACATGTGCAGGGACTATTTCTCTAAATTGTCAAACTTTTGCTGATATGGGACTAGGTGGCGGGCCGCGTAAGCTTGCCCTGACTCTTACGCGGGGCGCGAGAGAACACCACATCAGCAAAACTCAAATTTTCATTTTCAGCAGCTGGTTTCTGGTTTTGTACATGGTTTCTTCAACTCTATTAGCTTGTTTTGGGCACCCATAGTATTATAAAACAATGGGTAATACTTGTAAGGTCAAGATCAAAGCTCGTAGTTCGAGAAAAGATCCTAACGGTTGTCTAAATTCTATAAATACCCACCAATTCAACCCTCATTCCTCACAATTGAACTCACTTCTGCTCTAAGTTGAAGCTCTCCCTTGTGAGGTTTCATACCTGAGTGTTTTGAGTTCAAATCTTCCTAGCTTGAACCTTTTGTAAGTTTCTTTCATGCTTTTATGCGTTTTTAAGCGTGAAAGTCAAACAATGTTTGACTTTCTGCTTTGACCAGTCAATGGTCAACATGAAGTTCGTTTGAACTTCGCAACGTGAGCGTAATCACGATGGTCATAGTCCTTTGTGACTATATCTACTGATTACCACGTTATCTAGGCATAGTGACGAGTCATAGTTTCGGTTAAAATACGCGTTTATGCGTATTTTGCAACCAAACTATTCTTGGGTATCAAAACCCTTTGTTTTGATATCAAACTTGTTTTCTAACTTCCTTAAACCTGTTTTAACATGTTTAACTCGTCACCTTTGGTTTAGTGCTTATATAGGGTCGTAAGATAAGCGGTCTAAACAACCGCTTAGACTTTCGAACCCAACCCGTTTGGTCGGTCGTTAGGATCCGACCAAACACATTTTGTGGCCATAGTTGTATGGGGAATAACCTTCCGAGGTTATACCTTATGGTCACTTCGTTTAGTTGGTTGTGTGATAGGTAATTTATACGCCTTAGGAAAATGACCAAAATGCCCTTTTTACGTATAAATTTATTTTAAGCATATGTAACCTAAATTTTGACATCTAAACTGATTAGGCAACATTATTAGACATGTTAAGGCATATAAAACTTTTCATAGGACTAGTTAGGCAGTCCGAACGCGTTTTACGCGAACGACGCGTTAAAGTAGCGTAAGCTACCTAAACGGGTCGTAATGGGTCGTAAGCACTTAGGTTAGGTTTCGATTTAGAATGTAGGCTTTGTTAAACCATATTACATGAGTTCCTATACTCATTTGGTTTACGAAACCTGATTCTATCCGATCTTCCGATTTAGGTCCGGTATATTAACATAGTTACTTATATTTGGTGCCGATTGATCCCGTGATCCCTCTAGCTTTGCTTGGTTGTTATTCAAGACTTCTAAGAATTCTCAAGGGAGTACATTGTCACACCCCGACCGCGTATAACATGCAACCGCGGTGGAAACGTCGGGGAGTGTTGTAACAGAATTAATTGTTTCACAACCATGGCAATTAAAGTTATGTTTTATTCAAAAACAAAAGGAGAATATTGTCTTAAAACAACTGAACAAAGAGTACATAATGTTATTTAAAACTAGTTTTATCTTCATTTTAAGCTTCTAAGGCACAGGTCCGCCCTAGTATGTCCTGCTCAAACCTATGCACCATTACCTGAAACACATGTGAAAATAGGTACGTCAGCATAAAAATGCCTGTGAGATACATAGGTTTTATGAAAATAGGATTCATAACTTGAGTTTAAAGAAATGTTTAATAAAAGTTAGTCATGAGCCTTGTTAATTGTTTTGTTTTATAAATCTGTTGAAAAACGATAATAAAGTAGATGATATGTAAAGGAAAAATGTAAGGTTAAGTGAATAACCAAGTAAAATGAGTTTTGTATAAAATAAGTTGTTTGTAAAATAATGTCTTGTGAAAAACATGCTATTTGTGTAAAATGTTATATGTCTAAACTGAAATGATTCAAATAAACCACCAACATAAATTGCCCATGTCTAAACCATTTGTTAAATGTCTTTGTGTAACTATGTCAAAATGTTTATGTCAAAATGTAGTTTATGAAATAAGTATATCAATATCAAAATGTCTATGTCAGATGTCAATCATGTAATGTGTAAACAAAATGTCATGTATGGCCAGTGAAATATATCAAATACCATAGGTAAAATGTACAAAACAAGGTATTGAAGCAAATCAAAGTTATGTTTTGTAGAAAACTGCATGCTATACTGATACGAACATCTATGCGGCATTGTAAAAATGCATACATTCAAGCCTTGAGACTGTGGCGATAAACCTTTAAACAAATTAAAGGTTCATCTGAGTTATGTATTCGAATTCGGTCATTCCTTTCATCCAAACATACCTAGGATGTCAGGAACGGGAGTTGTCAATTCCTATGGTACCACTACCTACTAACGAGCGGCGTAGCTAATGTTAATGATTGTATTTTTGTCCCATTGAAACAAACCAAATGTCATACCAACATGTAAGCATATGAAAAACAATGCACTAAGTATGTAATCAAATGTACACACATAGCGTGAAATGTCATGTAAAATAATGTACTAAGTATGCACATAATGGACATACATAGCATAAAATGTAATGTAAAACGATGTACTAAGTATGTACACAATGGACATACATAGCATAAGACACAATGAAATCATGTACTATAAGTGTACTATTGAACATAACAAGCATATGATATGAAAAACATGGAAAGCATGAAAGTAACAAGTAGGCACATGTGTTTCACCCCAAAATGTTTGGAAAATAGTAAAAGAGGGGTCTATGTACTCACTTGAGATTTCTCAATAGACTTTAGATATCCACCAAGCAAAGCTAGAAGATTACGGAATCAAACGGCATCTAATATAGGTAACTACATTAATAAACGGACCTGAACGGAGGATCGGGTAGTATGAGGGTTTGTAAACCAAATGGGTGTAGGAACTCATGTAATATGGTTTAACAAAGCCTACATACTAAACGAAACTTATTCTAAGTGCTTCTGACCCGTTATGACCCGTTTAGGTAGCTTATGCTACTTTAACGCGTCGTTCGCGTAAAACGCGTTTGGATCGCCTAACTAGCCCTATGACAAGTAAGATATGCCTTAACATGTTTAATATTGTTATTAAATCAGTTTAGATGGCAAAAGTTATGTTACATAGGCTTAAAATGAATTTTAGTTCAAAAAGGGTATTTTGGTAATTTACCTAAGGCATAAGAACTACTTATCATACAACTACTCAAACGATGTGACCATAAGGTATAACCTCGGAAGGTTATTCCCTATACTACTATGGTCACCTAATGTATTTGGTCGGATCCTAATGATCGACCAAATGGGTCGGGTTCGAAAGCATAAGCGATTGATTAGATCGCTTACCCTTACGAACCTAAACAAGCACAAATCTAAAAGTGACGAGCTAAACATGCTAGGACATGTTTAGTTAAGTTAGAAAACAGGTTTGGTATCAAAACAAACGGTTTTGATACCCTAGAGTAGTTTGGTTACAAAATACGCGAGTACACGCATTTTTCCCGAAACTACGACTCGTCACTGAGCCTAGATAACGTGGTAATTAGTAGGTATAGTCACTAGGGACTATAACCATCGTGATTACGCTCACGTTATGAAGTTCAAACGAACTTCGCATTGACCATAAACTGGTCAATGCAGAAAGTCAAACACAGTTTGACTTTAAAGCATAAAAACGAAAGAAAAGAACGAAGGAGTACTTACAGAAGGTCCCCGCAAGTATTAAACCCGACTCACTCTCAGGTAGGAAGCACAAACACTTCCACTTAGAGAGTTATGATCAGATTTAGGTGTGAGGGAAATGAGCAAACATGGGGGGGTATTTATAGGAAACATGGAACCGTTAGGATCGTTTATCGGGAAACGTGCCTCGATCTCAACCGTCCAAGTGTGCCCCTAGTTTTACTAAACCATTAAAACCCATAGAAATGGCCCATGGTATTGTAAAAACCGTTTGCAAGTGGTTTTGAGGTGCTTAACAGCCGTAAACAGCTGTTTGCAACACTTTTGCAGATCTGGGAGGCTGAGGCGGCCCGCTTCAGGATACACCAAAACTCACGCGGGCCGCATGGCCATGTCTGATCAGCAGCAACTTTGGAAAATGACAGTTTTGGTCCCTGTTAGTGTTTTAAGCCATTTTCGACACTTATAAGGCCTGTAAAGCCAATTTTAAGGCCCTAAAATGTTGCCTAAATATTTTGGACATGAAACATGCCCAAAAATATGCCGGGCGTTGGTTCGTTTGGTCGTACGATCGCGATGTTCGCTTAATTACGACGGAATGCGCATAAGCGCGAAAAACGATCCAAATGACGCGACGAATGGATTTTTCTCATGCCAAACACTAAAATAAAATATTTTAGTGCTTACATAAATTTTTGGATGTCCGGATGTATTCAGAACGTAAGTTATGCGCGAAAATGCAAACTTGTGCACTTTTTGACGCTTTTAGTCCCTGAATGAGCATAAAGTTTATTTTAGCACACCGAACTCCTCAAAGCCTATTTCTAAGCTATGTAAGGATATTTAAGGTGTGTTTAACTTATGGCCATGTTCCAGAATGTCCGTTACAGTTCAAATCGGCATACTTTCGCAGTTTGTCAATTTTAGTCCCTGTAAGCGAATTAACTTGATTTTGCCATATCAAAGCCTTCAAAACTTATTTCTAAGTTATGTAAAGGTTATTTAAGGTATGTTAAGCATAAATTGATGTCCCGGAGTATTTTTCGCGTTAAACTGATTACGCTTACGCACCAGTTTGCGTATAACTCTCCAGAAAGCGATGTAGAGTTTAAAATTGAACAAAAGTCAAAACATGAAAAATGTAAAACATAACCAAAAAAACATTGGGATCAAATAACTTTGTTTTATTGATAACTGAATTGTTTACAATGATTTCAGACACAGATGTTACAGTCTCCCCTACTTGTGGAAATTTCGTCCCGAAATTTGTTTAGAGGAAACTCGTGGGAAAAGATGCGGATACTTCGCCTTCATTTGATCTTCGCGTTCCCAAGTAAACTCGGGTCCACGTTTAGCTTCCCAACAAACTTTGACCAAAGGAATGCGCTTGCATTTAAGCCACTTGACTTCACGTTCTATGATTTCCACTGGCTTCTCAACAAATTTCAGTGTTTTGTCAACACGAATTTCGTCAAGCGGTATGTGGAGGTTCTCATCAGCTAAACACCTCTTGAGATTGGACACGTGAAAAGTTGGATGAACATTTCCAAGTTCAGGAGGTAACTCAAGTCTGTAGGCTACCTTACCAATTCTTTCGACGATCTTGAATGGTCCAACGTATCTAGGTGCAAATTTTCCTTTCTTTCCAAATCTGATCACACCTTTCCAAGGTGAGACCTTAAGTAATACTCGATCACCGACTTGAAATTCCAAGGACTTGCGTTTTGGGTCCGCGTAACTCTTTTGACGGCTTCTAGCTGTCTGAAGGTTATCACGAACTTTCTTAATCTTGTCAGTTGTCTCTAAAATGAGGGCAGGTCCAGTAAGCTGAGTCTCACCGATCTCATTCCAGCAGATTGGTGAACGACATTTTCGACCATAGAGAGCCTCGAAATGAGCCATTTTGATGCTAGAGTGATAACTGTTGTTGTAGGAGAATTCAATCAATGGAAGATGCGAATCCCAACTACCACCAAAGTCGATCACGCAAGCTCTAAGCATATCCTCCAGAGTCTGGATTGTTCTTTCAGATTGACCATCCGTTTGCGGATGATAAGCTGTGCTCAGGTTAAGTTGGGTCCCCATAGCAGATTGCATGGTTCTCCAAAAATGAGAAGTGAAACGAGCATCTCTGTCAGAAATGATGTTCATAGGAACACCATGTCGAGCTACAATTTCATCCACATAGATTTGAGCAAGTTTGTCAGCAGGAAAATCCTCACGGATTGGCAAGAAATGCGCTGACTTAGTAAGACGATCAACGACTACCCAGATGGCATCATGACCTTTCTTCGTGCGCGGAAGTTTGGTAATGAGATCCATAGTAATGTTCTCCCATTTTCAAACTGTGATCTCTGGTTGCTCCAAAAGACCAGAAGGATGTTGGTGTTCAGCCTTAACCTTGAGACAAGTAAGGCATTTTGAAACATACAAGGCAATGTCTTTCTTCATACCAGGCCACCAATACTGAGTACGAAGATCCTTATACATTTTGTCTGAACTAGGATGAACAGAATAGCGAGACTTATGAGCTTCATCCATAAGCAGAGTGCGAAGATTATCTTGGCTTGGGACCCACAAACGGTCCAAGAAATAATACGATCCATTGTCCTTCAAAACAAGATCAGGCTTAATGTGATAGGGTAATGTCACACCCCGAAATTATCAGAGCTGGCGTGACCGGACTGGTATCTTCATTGCACAGCGGAAGCAAAGAAGCTAAGTCTTTTAGAAAACGAACGCCCACTAAGTACTCGACTCTTCATGGTTCTCCTATTCCAACCGTGCCTTGTCTTAGAAATGCAACCTGAGAAAGAACATGCGAGAAAAATCAACAAAAAGTTGAGCGAGTTCATAGTTTGTTTGTAAAAGATTTGAAATAAATCTTTTGAGTTGTGAAAGGTTTGAGATAAATCCCTTGAGTTGTGAAAGATTTGAAATAAATCTTTGGAGTAACCGGTTTTTGAAGTAGTATTGAGAAAATGAATTTAAAAACCATTTTCTTGCAAAGTTATATGGAAACGTTGTGTTTGTAACACGTTATGTTCATAAAACCATGTTTTTGTAATGTTCGTATAATCATCAATGCCCACCCTGACTTTGACCCGCATAATCCTATGCCTTAAATTTTGTATAAAACATGGTATTTAATTTGTATGAACAAGTATGTTTCGTAAGTATAAAGTTCCTGGTATGTAGCAGTGTAAGAGGACTTGTGATCACCAATGGTTTGCAAGGCCATTAGCATGTTGTGAAATGCAAGTAGGTAGACACAACCCTAGCCGATTTTGCGTTGGGTACCAAGTCACTCCAGGTCCGTTCTGTTGGTCCTCCGAGAGGTCCGTTCTGTTGGGCCTAGAGCTGGGCTCGCTACACCCAGATAGATCTACCGCTCGAGTCCCTCGGTGTTCTAACTACCCATTCACATGATCTAAACCTCCTTACGTTAATCATACCGTGTATAAAAATGTCTGTAATCATTGTACATGTACTTTACCCCAGTCCCTAAGACTGATCCTCCCCAGCCACTAAGGCTGATCCTCCCCAGCCACAAAGGCTGGCTCCTCATTCTATATATATTATCACCAATTGATCCGTCCTTAGTCATGAAAATCATTCACATTTTGATAATACTCATTTGTTTTGTAAAAACCGGTATGTTTAGTATAAACCTTTCGTAAATCATTTGAGTTCCTCGAAATCCCTTCGTAATATGATTTAGAAATACGAGTTTTGCATTTGTTCTAAACTTTGTTTGCTTTTGCAAAACGTGCATGTCTTTCCACCCCGAAAACATTTATAAAAATGTAAAGCCGTAAAAAGTGGGGTTATGAACTCACCTGAATTTCCATGTGCAAAGCTAGCTAATTACGACTCCGTGATGTCGTTTCCAAGATGAGACTCGCTAGCGTGCATTCTACAATATTCCTAACACGGTATATCTAATAAGTTTCTAAATAAACGTAGTAACTAACTACGCGTCACCGAGCTCTACCGAATCGTTAATCGAACGATTCAACGGTAAGTTGTTAACTTAACGAAAAGATTAAGTTATACGTGTTAAGTCTCGTTTAACGTCAGTAGTAATTTAATAAGTCTTGAAAAAGACTTAGTTTCCGAGAGACTTAAAATGAATAAATATTTATATAAAAATATATAAATATATCGTTGTAGGTGTGTTAGCCGTCTCGAGTAGTCGTACGTGTATAAAAGAATATTTCTATGAAAATATCATGTAACAAACTCGTATCATATATCGCGTTTCGTATGAAAGTAATATATAATAACTTGTATTATACATATCACGTCTTGTGTATATTTGCCGAAATATACGTATATGCCGTCTAGGCGTATAAAATAAATATGAAGAGTTATATTTATTTTATAAAGAAATCGTCGAGTTGTTATGTTTGAAAATAAATATATAACTATATTTATTTTAGTAACACAATTGTAGTGTCGTTTTTGAAATATAATACGTGTCGTGTTTTAAGGGTTTTTCTCGAAAAACGGGCAGAGTTTACTCTGTTTTTGGATGTCCCCGACAACCACGTGTCGATATATTTATCAAAATTCAACAATTTTTCAATCAATGTAATCAACCATATATAGTTTTCGTCAAATGTATCGAAACGTAACTAAATTATAAATGGATCGGTTCGAGCTCGTTTATTACGTAATGAATCATAATAATAAAGATAACAAAATAAACGCGCCGTAAATTTTACCAAGTCCTTCTGTCGAGTCGCTTGACTGAGTTGACCGAGTCAACTGAGTTGACTCGGTTTGACTTGTTGAGTTGACTGAGTCAACCGGGTTTGACCCGAGTTGACCGAGCCAAAACTGAAGCTGACCCGTAGCCCGAGACCCGAACCGCACAGTTGACTTTGTTGAAACATAACCCGATGAACCAAAGCTCGAACCCGCTGACCTCAATCCTGACCCGACTGAGTCTGACCCGAGGCTCGAACCCGAACCGAGACGTCACCCAAAACCTGTCTCGAACTGAATCACCTTTTGAACCAAAACCAAGTTTGTAACCCGAGCCAAAACAAACCGAACCAAAACTCGAACCGACTGAGCCGCGAAATCTGGACCGAAGCAGATCGAAAGAAAATGTCGGTTAAAGTATGTTTACCGGACAGAACCCGTCATGAAGTCTGCAACCTTGCAGGCCCGAACCCATCTAAACCGCGACTGACAGTGGCCCGTAACTTGACCCGAGACCGAACCGGGTTGAATCGAAGCCGTCTGCAACTGACCCAGGTCCCTCACGTGAGTCGAACCAGTCTTGAACCCGCACCCGTCGCCTGTCGGACCATCATCACCGCTGCCCACTGCCGCCGCCGTCTGCGGCGGCGCCGCTGCCGTCGCCCTAACTCTCTCTCTCTCGCCAGTCTCTCTCTCCGTCTCATTTCTCTCTCTCTCTCTCCTGTTTGTAGCCACCGCACCACCACCGGACAGTGGTGGTGGTGCTCCGAATCGTGGATCGAAGAAGAAGGGAGCAGGGGGGTGGGTGTCTTCGCCTGAAAGGACCACCGGCATCCACGCCGGTTCCCTGTGGTTGTCGCCGGACTGTCTGACCAGCCGGAGTTCCACCGGCCTGATCTTCGTTGTGAAGGGAGAGGAGATCGAGAGGTGAGGGTGGCTGGGTTGGGTCTTGTTTGTGTGGGTGTTGAAGGAATTTAAGGGAAGCAGACAACTATGTCTGTGTTTGTGTGCATATAAAAAAAAAAATCGAGAGAGAGAGAGAGAGGTCTTAAATAGAGGATTGTGTAAGATCTTTAGTGTACCAACAAATCTTGTACAAAATATATGATAGAGATTTGACAGGATTTTTGGAAAGATTTACAAACAACATCTTGTAGTAATGAACTAAAGATTAGTATATTAGGTGTAGGTTTAGGCTTGTGGGCAGGGCCCACAAGCTCAATCCCCGTGTGTAAGTGGCCCGTAAGTCCTACGAGACCCGTTGTCAAATTCTGAACTCCGTTTTAACGTCAAAACTAAAATACACAAAAACACGGTCGGTAGTCGTTGTTTGCACGCCCGTTCGTCGGTTACGGTAATAATAGCGAAAAATGGTATCGTTGCCGTCTTTAATCCGTTCCTCGACCCGGTTCCGACTGTAGTCACAAAAATTTTATTACGAAGCAAATATATATCGTAAAAATTTAATATTTGTCGGCGTTGTTAGTATCTTGTACGGTTTAAATCCGTTGCCGTTTAACGTTTCACCGGTTTCTCTGTAAACCACCATTCGCGCACTGTAAAGGCGGATAGACGTTTCCAGGCACTCCAAAGGCCTAATTAAGTTAATCCGTGCTGTAAACACCATTTATTGTTGCGTTAATTACTTGTTAATTACGTAATTAAGAGCCGTAAATTACGGGTTGTCACAGGTAATTCCTCACCCATCAAGTCTTGTGAAACACAAGCATGCTGAGGCTGAGAGATGCGGGCTTGAATATCAGCTCGAGCCTGAATATCAGATTGAACACGAACACAATGAAGCTTGACATGTTCCTTACGACTCAAAGCATCGGCTACGACATTCGCCTTACCAGGATGGTAGCGAATTTCGTAGTCATAGTCGTTCAGAAGCTCAACCCAACGTCGTTGCCTCATATTGAGTTCTTTCTGATTAAAGATATGCTGAAGACTTCTGTGGTCAGTGAAAACCACGCATTTTGTGCCATATAAATAATGTCTCCTGATTTTTAGAGCGAAAACGACTGCACCCAACTCAAGATCATGAGTGGAGTAGTTTTTCTCATGCACCTTCAACTGCCTTGATGCATAGGCTATGACTTTGTTCCTTTGCATTAGAACACAGCCAAGACCCAATTTCGATGCATCACAATAAACGACGAAATCATCATTGCCTTCGGGCAAAGATAGGATAGGTGCATCACAAAGCTTCTGCTTCAAGGTTTGAAATGCTACTTCTTGTTTAGAACCCCATTCAAAGGGTTTGTTCTTCTGAGTTAAAGCAGTTAGGGGAACTGCAATCTTTGAGAAGTTTTCTATGAAGCGGCGGTAATAACCCGCAAGACCAAGAAAAGAACGAACCTCGGTAGGAGTAGTAGGCGTATCCCAATCCTTAATTGCACTGATCTTGGAGGGATCTACATGAATACCTTGTTCGTTGATAATGTGCCCCAAAAATTGAACTTCTTTAAGCCAAAATTCGCACTTGGAGAATTTGGCGAAAAGTTGCTCTTTCTTTAGGAGTTCCAGAGTAAGATGAAGATGTTGCTCATGATCAGCTCGTGTCTTAGAGTATATCAAGATGTCATCAATAAAAACGATGATGAACTTATCTAAATAAGGCTTGCAGACCCTATTCATCAAGTCCATAAAAATAGCAGGAGCATTTGTCAAGCCGAATGGCATAACTGTGAACTCATAATGCCCATAACGAGTGCGGAAAGCTGTCTTTGGAATATCTTCTTCATGAACGCGAAGTTGATGATATCCAGAACGAAGATCAATCTTCGAGAAATAAGAAGCGCCCTGTAGCTGATCAAATAGATCATCAATGCGAGGTAGGGGATATCGATTCTTGATGGTGAGCTTGTTCAGCTCACGATAATCGATGCACATTCTGAAAGATCCATCCTTCTTCTTGACAAAAAGAACGGGAGCGCCCCAAGGTGAAAAGCTAGGATGGATGAAACCTTTATCCGAAAGTTCCTGCAGCTGCTTAGATAGTTCTTGCATCTCAGATGGTGCAAGGCGATATGGGGCTCTGGCAATAGGATTTGCACCAGGTACGAGATCAATGCGGAACTCGACTTGGCGTGTTGGGGGTAATCCAGGTAACTCTTCCGGGAACAGCTCCGGATAATCCCGAACAACAGGAATATCTTGAATGGACTTACCTTTGCCTTTATTTGCTGTAACATGTGCCAAGAAGGCCACATAGTTCTTTCGCAGATATTTCCGAGCTTTAAAACAAGACATGAGTTTGAGACCACCAGCAGGTTTCTCACCACGAACCTGTAGGATCTCACCTGACGAAAGTGGCACACGAACGATCTTCTCAAAACAAACTACCTCTGCGCGATGCTTGGCTAACCAATCCATACCTACAATAATGTCGAAGCTTCCCAGTTGCATAGGCGTGAGGTCAATAGGAAAAAGATGGTCGTTAAGGTTCAACTGGCAGTTGTGTAGAACATAATCAAGAACAATGGGTTCACCACTAGCAACTTCTACTGTCAAGGGTTTTCCTAGTTTCGTTCTAGACATGCGAAGCAAAGGCTCAAAAGATAACGACACAAAACTTTTATCGGCCCCTGAATCAAAAAGAACAGACGCAGGTTGGTTATTAACAGAGAACGTACCGTTCACCACTTCATTGTCTGCTTGCGCCTCTTGTGCATTCATATTAAAAACTCGGCCTCGAGCTAGAGCCTGATTCTGATTCTGGTTTGCGTTGACCAATCTTGGACACTGGTTACGGTAATGAGTCAGGTCCCCACAATTATAGCACGAACCAGGAGGAAAATGAGGTCGTGCAGCTTGTGCTTGCTGCTGAACATGTGGTTGTGCAGCCTGCTGAGCTGGGTTGCGGGCTGCTTGATTGGGAGCAAAGCGACAAACATCAGAAAGATGACCTGACTTCCCACAGTTAGTGCAGAAACGACATTGCAATTGCGGTTGATGGTGACTATTGCATTTGTTGCATAAAGGTGCATTCCCGTTATACTGCTTCTTAGCTGCAGGCTGATTGGGAGTAGCCTGGTTTTGTTGTGCGGTGATGGCAAAATTTTGGGAAGCCTTACGCTTCCTCGAACCAGAATCCTTACCCTTCTTGTTCTTACCCTTCTTGCTCTCATTCTGATCAGATGCTTGCTTCTTACCCTTGTCCCCCTTTCTATGCAGCTTACCCCTTCGAATCTGTGACTCGGTCAATGTCGCAGATTGCTCGATTGCCTGACGCGGTGTGGTAGGGTTACTACCAGTAACGGTGTCTAGTATGGAGTCAGGCAGACCATCGATATACCTTTCGATAGCCTTGTCGAGTGGGGTAACCATTGCTGGGCATAACAAACTCAACTCCTCAAATCTATCAGTTTATGCCCGGTGCTCACCACTATCCTGTTTCAGATCTTCAAATTCCCTCTCCAAAGCTCGTAGTTCATGACGAGGACAAAACTCCCTCATCATAAGTGTCCTCAATTCAGCCCATGTTTGTGCTAGAGCAACCTCAGCACCACGGTCTCTCATAACCCCGTTCCACCATGTCAAAGCCCTCTTCTGAAATACGCTTGAAGCAAACTCAACCTTCCGATTCTCAGGACACAGAACGTGGCGGAAAGTATTCTCAATGCTCTCGAACCATTGAAGGAGCCCGGTTGCTCCCTCAGTACCACTGAACTTGAGTGCTTTAGCCGAATTAAAACTCTTAAAATTGCATGGAGCATTGTTGTTGTTGTTGGCTTGGTTCCATTGAGCAAAGAGGTTTGGGAATTGAGCAGCCATCTGCTGCGCAATGATTTCTGCCAGTTCGGCAGTCTCTATCTGGTGTTCGCGTCGAGGAGGCATTCTAAAAGAGGAAACATGAAAGGAAACGAGTGAGATGATTGGATGAAGAGAATGAGATGAAACAAAATTAACAAAAGAAAAGATGGTGGTCATTTGTCCACATTACCAAGCAAACAAACGACACACAGTGACTAATCAAAGTAAATGGATCAAAAATAATGTATCGCGAAGACATGCTCGCCTATAAGTGAACACTCATCCCAAGAATTCCCAGGTAAGCACAACTGTCACACCCCAAATTTCCACGTGTTACCGGTGGGCCCGGTAGGGGAGTAACGTGACGTGGTTGGCAACATCATAGTCAAACAACACAATATATAAATGCACAGCGGAAGCAAAAGGATAAATATATTACAATCCGTAATAGTGTAACATCAAAGTATTACAACGGAAGTAAAGGATCCACAGGCGGATTGCAAATAAAATAACAGGGTTCAACAGACTTTAGGCATCTAAGCTTGCGAGACTCTTTATTGATGCTAGGAGTAGCCAGCCAATTCCAATTAGTACCTGCACTTAGCCTTTTTGGGAAAATACGTCAGTTTACACTGGTAAATACAATCAACCGACTCATTTTAAAAAGGGTTTAAGAAAATGATTGATTTGAATGCACATGGCACAAATAATATTTTATAACTTGGGATACTTATTTAAATATATAAACTTGTACAGGATTTACATGTTTCTTATGCGTTCAGTAGCCCGGATCGAGTCGGGTTAAAGATCAATTAACACACCACTTTAATTATGAGACACTGACAGGAGTACGCCTACACCTGAGTGCTAAGGTCGTGGCCATTTCGTAAAATGATGCCAGGGATATCCGGGACACGGTCATTAACCCCCCAAAGGCTTTAAGCAACAAAACAAATTAAACGGAGACATCTCAATCACTTAACCATAATAAGATTAAATATTCAACGCCCGACCAAGCAGTATTTTATATACCGTACCCCAAGCCCGTATAGGGAAAATAAGTTAAAAGTATTTACCTGAGCTAAATATAAATTCAATCCCAGCCGTATCAAATCAGCAAGTACAGATAGCTTTTACTGGGCTCCTAAATCTGGAACGAAGGTTTTTAATAACCTATTAGAATCCTAACGGGTCTTTGAATTAAGCCTTGACTTAGACCGATTAGTTTTCAAAAGGAGATACGGTTCAAACGCATGATAAAGCGAAGACCGGAAAAGAATGTGATTTAGACCCGACAAGTTTGAAGACTTGTATAATATGGGTAATCTAAATACCTTCTGGATTTTGAGATAATAACGATAAGGTTTGACCCGTTTCGGCTAATTTATGCAAACTAGTTACATAAACCGAACCGAACGCGTATGAAGCGTAACGGGTAACCGTAAGAGTCCTAAACAGGTTTCCTAAGTTAACATGCCTTAAATATGTTGTGATATCAGTAGGATACCTTCCGTTATGCCCAAAACGAGTTTAACCTATAATTAAGCCCCGTAGGGGTATTTTGGTCATTTTAAAGATTATAAAAGGAATTAATTTATCTTCTGTGATCCGGGTCTGATTACATCAGAAAAATGGTTTATTTTAACAGGTTATAACATTTGGTTATAAGTCTTATATGCCAAAATAGTTTTAAACTCACACTACGCGTATAAAGCCGTTTTAAGCGATGTACGGGTTAAAATACGATTCTGAGTTTTCTGATCAAATAAACAGGCTTAAAATACTCCATTTATTATTTAAAATCAGTAGCAATTGGATTGGCGTTAAAAGGATTTGTAAAACTCATTTTATGGCCGAAAAGGGTATTTTTGGTATTAACCGAATCGAGGTGATAAACCTAGCTTATGACCAGTTTAAAAATAATTAAAAATCTTCAAAAATCCCAAAATATTATATCACATCAGTGGGTAAAAGGTTTGGTGTCCAAAATTGGGTTTAGATAGGCTTTACGCTAATGACGTCGTTTAATTACTTAAAAGCATTCAAATTACGTCATTAAGCATAACTCCTTATCTAGACCTCCAACTGATGTGAAATTTTAGGTACAAGTCTAAAAATCAGTAACTAAGATTATGGCACTTTCACATTTCCAAAAATCTCGTTTTATGGTCAAAAGGGCATTACGGTCAATATTTAGGCGTTTAACGGAAACATCGGACGATTAGGGATTCGAGTGGTATAAACGCAGAGGCTTATACACACGTGCAACTAGGTCCTATTGGAACTTTAAGGCATGTCTAAACCTATATAAATCAGGTCAGAACTGAGGTCAAAGCAAAAGTTAAACTTTTGCGTCTCTCGGTTCCGAATCGGTTCAAAACATCAAGTTGTCGAATCAAACAAGCTTAGTCAAGTCATTATACTTATTTTCAAGTTGTATGACTGATAAAACAGGTTACACGTCTTCCGTATCGTTAAATATGCGATTAATGTTTCTGTTGACTTTTCGGAAGAAGTTTGACTCGACCAAACGACATAGTTAAGATTGAAATCAGTGGGTGCCCTTTTAGGGGTTTATTACCCACATAATTACCAACTTGTAACAACTTTCGTTTCGACAAAACTCTGGACCGTTCATGATTTATCGCTAAGTCAAACCGTAATTACGACGGTTTGACTTCTAGGCTCTAAACTAAGCATAACTCCAACGAGAAGGATCAAGGGCACTTACATACGTCTAATGGATGATTTGTGAGCCTTGTATCAGTTCTAGAGCTCCTCCAAATGTCCAGAAGTTGATGTGTGTTGAATGTTGAAACATAAGACTTTTTATAAGAACTTTGATCATCAAAGATTGATTCCAAATGAGTGTAAGATGATCCAAGATGCATGTATATGGCCTCTATAAGCTGTAAACCACTTTAGGAAGCCCATAGAATCGAAAAACCATGTTTAAAGTCGGTTAGAACATGCAAACAGGCACCTGCCTATTTTTTCTGCATCTGCAGGTCTGACGCGGGCCGCCTCACATTTTGTTAAATCTCACGCGGGCCGCCTGAGCCTTATGTTCAGGTTTCCCATTTTTCTTTAATTGCATTTTGGCCCCCGGTCTTCCTAAACGTCGCTTTCACCTTGTTTCTTGCATTATAAGCCCTCTAACTTTATTTATAAGGGCTTCAAGACTTATACCATCTTTGTGAAGTCCTCGGGTAACTTTGTGATCACCCGAAAAGCCCTAATTTTCAATGTTGACGATTCTAACCCTCACACATGAATTTTATCACAACTTTCTCATACGGTAACGAAACTTGGTGAGATTTTTATGGTGCATTCTAGTGAGCATAATTAATCGTTACAAGGCTTCGGGTTTGCTATAAGGTCACTCAGAGGTATATCTTTAACATGTTGACACATATAACCCCTGTAGTTTGTAATCTCTCACTTTCTTTCACAATTCGCTTCGTATGATTCATGATCCATTCGTTTAAGGTTATAAACATTATGTAGGGTTATTGTAAAGTATATTTATTCATTGTTTACACTTTGAACCCTTATATTTACACAGTTTCATTGTTTGTCAATTTTAGTCCTTCAAGAACATTCTTTCACACGTTCATAGGTTATGACACGTGTCAAGACATTATAGGACGTAAATTTTCGGGGTGTTACATCCTCACCCCCTTAAAAGAAATCTCGACCTCGAGATTTGCTAAAATAAGGGAAATACCTTCTGTCTTATATTCGGTTAAATCTCTATATAGTATATATGGAGCTTTTCCAAGCTCCCCAAATTGACCTTTGTAATGGGTATATGCTTCCTTCGAAGCTTCTTAACCTGTCGATCCTCAATCGATATAGGATGTTTATCACATCATAAATCCGCATACCATATTGGGATAGTGTTCCTTAACTTATTGGCGAAACACCTCCTTCAGTCACTAGTGTGCAATGTATTGCGAGCTCTGCCAAGCTCCTTAAATAGGTTTTAGCTTACCAGCTACTCGATCTTGATACATTCGATTTCCTTCGAATGATTTCCATATATTCAGAGCTTAACTAGCCTGATAATTTCACAAATTTGGTACACCCTTCCTGGGTGATATCTTTTGTTAAACCATATTCCTTAACAAGAACTTAGGAAGTTTGCTATTTTCATAACTCCTCGATTTCTTGCCATATACTGGCAACCTACAATCGATTATGGATTTGTATAATCTTATTTGTTGTCCCCCAGGCAACTTTCAGATCTTGATAATTGGACTTACCAATTCTCTATCTAACACTAGACATTTAACATTCTATCTATACAAGGTCTCCAAAGGAGTAGCCTTAATACTTACATATCCATTATTATAGAAAAGCTTATTTTTAAGGTGAGATGGTTATTCCAACCACTGCTTAGCTAATCTTTAGGGAATAGCTAATCCTTGCCGTTAGTCGAACAGATCGACGATCCTGGGCAGTTGATGGCAAATCCTTAATCGTTGCCTAATTAGGGTTGCGGTGATAATGCATAAGCAAAATGAACCGTCTTTCATATCTAACTATACCGAACTCTCAGGATATTGAGTTAGGCTATATGAATCTATATCTTAAATCTTATTTGACCAGGGTTTTCAATTCTGCCAAAATGGTACTAGCTGTCTTGGAGATTTCATAATAATGCAGCTCTAAATGGGATATAACCCTTAACTCTACCTGCCTCTCTGGGGTAAACAGGGTAATCTTAGAAGAAGATGATCAAGATATAAGGAGGTTACAGAGATTTTATAAATCTCAAGCTCCAATTCATCCATCTTTGCTTGTGTCAATTAAGTGACACTTTTACGTTACGAGTCCACGAATTTCTTGATCTGGAACATTTACTTGGACAATTTCATTCGGGATATCTTCTTTGAATACTACTAGTCGACTTTAGTACGATATGACTATTGGGATATCTCAGAGGTTCCATGCATTAAACCTCCATACTGATCAGGCATGAAAGCAATCTATGGGACACACTAGGATACGCCACTCCTCATATGGCACTTTTATCAAACATAGTTTGGCATTCGCAGGCGATAGAAAACAATGAGAAAATAATAAAATAAAATAATATACATTGTCGTACTCTTTTTGAGGAAGAGTACTCCAGATTCTTATGAAAGGATTATCTTCGAGGATGGGAGAGAGGGTTATTAAAGATTCCATTGGTAAATCATATCTTATCTTTAATATCTGAAGTTCTTATGAAATCAAAAGTTTGTTAAGCTTATGGTCTTATGAGAGACTTAGCAGCACCTGAATCCTAACGTAACTCTTAGCAAATAAATCACAGTAAGGGATTTATCTAGTGTCATTATTACTGTGACTTGCCTCTAATCATTCATCAGGAGGGTTAAGCGCCTCCATTTTTAATCCTTTCGCTTAGCTGCAAAGTCTCTGACAATTTAGGCAGTCTCATCTATGACTGGTCGTTTCTTAATCTATGCAACGTGAGTAGCTGAGGTAGATCCATAATGGATTTATAATGAACAGGATTTGAAACCCTAGTGTGCTTCTTCTTAGCCGATGCTAAATCATCAATATATATATAGTGCATTATGCTTAGATTCTAGGTTAACTGAGTGAGAGCATTATTTCAACCAATGAACCTAGGTTTGCCTCATACTGCCAATAGTTTATAGCTCTTATGAGGGAGTTGAAAAACTCTTATTCCATCTTTTTCCATTTCGCGGCGTGGATAATAGGTCTTCTAATAAGGTCCTTAGAATCTTGGATCATTCCACAATGTATAAGGGAATCTTTCTCGAGGATTTCATTAATGTCCTCACTAATTTAGGATATTGTCATCAAATGACTGTAATGTATACCTTACCATGTCCTTTCTAGTATAGCCACTGATATACTTAATGGTTTCTACTTTATCCTTTCTAGAGTTTAGTCAACATAAGCAAGCCAAGAGTAACTAAAACATAGAGGTAAAATCTTGGACTCTAAAACTTAGTCAACATAAGGAGGATAAGTAGTTGACTTATAGTAAGAAGTAAGGAAGTTATTGTACATGTGTTTATAATTAATCAGGTTGAAAATTTTCACAAACTAGGCACCTAGCTCGGTTGGCTAGGCGCGCGAAAGGGTGCGGCCTAGACCCAGGTTCGATTCCGGGGACGGCCATTTCCACCATTTTTTGACGCGGGCCGCGTAAGGTATCACCCAGGGCTTACGCGGGCCGCATGGATCTTCTGATCCGAAGCAAACCTTCAAAATGACAGTCTTGATAATTAACTGCTTCTTATCACCCACAATATGGGCTTGGTCACAAGACGACAAATCCTTACTTATTACTATATCGAGTCCTCATATTAACGGAACAAGGACAGCGGAGGAGGGTAATTCTTAATGGATATAAAACATCCATCTAATATTGCTGAATTAGTCTCTGAGGTACTATCGGCCAATTTTACTTCATACTTAACGCTTAGAGTTTTATCAGGCAGATTTAATGATTTACAATATCTATTGTCTATGAGAGACTTATCTGAGCCTGAATTAAATAATACTCTAACATGAGCGTTATTGATATAGAAAGTACCTATTGTGACCTTGTCATCTTGGGTAGCCTCTTGAGTATCCATTTGGGAGTTTTCGGTTTTGGTCTTCTTAACTTCCTCAAGCTTTTTAGCGTATTTAGGGCAGTTGGTCTTAATGTGCCCTTTTTCATTGCAACCATAGCAGGTTGCGTCCTCCATCTTCTTACAGTCCAAGGTCTTATGCCCCTTGGACTTGCATATCCCACATGCAAAAGTTCTCGTCGGTGTATGCGGGTTCGATTCATACCTGCACTTCCCGAAGTGTTGTTTCTTACAGGTTTTGCATCTGGGTTTTTCACCTGACTGCTGGTTGTCCTTTAAATCCTTGCCAGACTTAGCTGCTTTTCCCTTGGCAGCCTTAGGGCAATTAGTACTGATGTGGCCCTTTTCGCCGCAGCCATGACAGTTTGCATTCTTTATATCCCTACATTCGTGGGACTGGTGGCCAGCTCTTTTACAGATGCCACATTGCTTTATCTTTTGATTTGATCGACACTGACCCCAGTGTCTTCTTTTGCAGGTTTTACATTCGGGTTTTGCCTCCTTTGGTTTGGACTGGTTATAGCTTGAACCGGTCTTACTCTTTTTGTAACCTTTATTTGGGGTATCATCGCACATTCGCTTATAATCCTTCAACACACGGTCCACGGCGTTGCTTACGGTGGTATTTATCACAGCCTGTAACTCGGTGCTTATTAAGTTCAGTCTTGCATCATCATTCTGATTAACTGGATGATGGTGAGCTTCAGAGGAGTCAGCCATGGTGAAGCTTTGAAGGCTACTATCCAAGTAGAAACAAGTTGTTTAATCATATAGTGAATTGTCGAATTTTGATGAATAAATAGCCATGGCGCAATTAAACCATATAGGCCAATAGATAGAATTTAATTTATTTGATTATGTTTTGCCTAAGTTTAAATAAACCATCTTTGGCATTAAAGCGGAATATAATCCTTCATATTTAGCAGACAGGGGACATAAGTCACAACTGCCAATGTCATACTGACATCTTTTATATATAGCACAAGGGCTTGTTCCAAAGGACTTATGATGGCTCAGAGACCTTGTCACTAGGGAAATTTTAAAACATAATCGTTGATTCCTTTGGGTCGGAAAATTTCATAGTTCATTGTCTTGACAAGAAGTTATGAAATAAAACTATCTTTTTCATGTATTCATCTTTACTCGTATGTATTCATCCCAAATGGATGTTTTGATGCGTACATCATTTTCGACGTTTACCAGCCATGATTCCTATTGATCATTTACGCTAAATAAGGGATTTGGAAAAATTCCTAATATAAGGATGACAAGTGTGATTTTTATAGCATCACGGTTGTCGGGAGTGTTAACACATTTTCAGGTGTTAACAAGGATTTGAATATCTTTTTAAACAGATTTTACCATCTTAGCTAGGTCTTCAATGACATTCAAGCTAGGTCAAACCATTTAAGATTCTCTTTTAATAATTATACTGGCAGGAAAGGAATGATATATTTTTTTTTATTCAGGATTTTTATCATAATCCTAATTTATAAGTTAATAATAGCACAAATGGCCTAGTCGCGTAGACAAGTTTAATTTATACGCCATGATTTCAGAGAATCAAAGCATGAAGGTATATTGGCACAATAGGCCTAGTCACAAGGACGTTTATAATTTATAAGCTATGATTTCAGAGAATCAAAGCATGAAGGTTTGAACCTAGTTCATTACCTTTATATGACAGGGAGTCGTTGCTACTACTGTCTTTTGGTTCATAGGGAAATGAACAGGGCCTGTAGGCGCTATATTACCACGTATGGTCAAAATGTGATCATCTCGAGTGATGATCTAAACCCATGATTCAGAGATCATTACATTGGGTTAGGAATCTTTTGAAGAATCCATTAATAAGAATGACGTGTGTGATTTTTAATGAATCACGTCTGTCAGGAGTGTTAACATATTTACAGATGTTAACAGGGATTCGAATCTTTTTAAACAGGTCTTACCATCATGGCCCGGCCTTAAAATGACCCGAAGGCTAGGTTTCACTCTTAAGATTCTTATTAATATTAACGCAGAACAATCCTAAATTGAGGTGTTAAATATGGATCTGAATCTAATTATGGAACTACCATCTTTGCCCTGCCTCAAAATAATGCGTGGCTAGGTCTCGTCCTTTTTAGATTTTGCCATTTTATATAAAGGTAGATCTTATAAAAGGAATGTCTGAATGAAAATTTAAAGTTAATTATTCCACTATAAAATTAAAAAATACAGATGTGCCCTAGACGGGACTTGAAAGGAATAATGTTGTCCTCGAAGAAACTGAAAGGTAATTATGTCCTTATAAGGACTATTAAGGAAACGATTTTTAGCAAAAGGAGTTTCTTCTTCATTTAATTTCTGAATGCCTTCTCCTTGGTTGCATGTTTCGTCCTAGCCGCTGTACGAAGGTCAGCAAATTAAGGCTCCTGGTGTGGAGAATTATTATTACGGCTTCTTCGCTTGGCGACGTATCCAAATATAAAAATTTTGGAAGCAGAAATTCCAGATAAGGATTGAGAATATTCCTATGTTAAGTCTAGACTCAGAAGATTAAGGAATGTGCAAATGTGTCATTGAGATTAAACACAAAGAGCTAGTGTTTAATTCACTCAATGTTGGCTCTGATACCAACCTGTCACACCCCAAATTTCCACGTGTTACCGGTGGGCCCGGTAGGGGAGTAACGTGACGTGGTTGGCAACATCATAGTCAAACAACACAATATATAAATGCACAGCGGAAGCAAAAGGATAAATATATTACAATCCGTAATAGTGTAACATCAAAGTATTACAACGGAAGTAAAGGATCCACAGGCGGATTGCAAATAAAATAACAGGGTTCAACAGACTTTAGGCATCTAAGCTTGCGAGACTCTTTATTGATGCTAGGAGTAGCCAGCCAATTCCAATTAGTACCTGCACTTAGCCTTTTTGGGAAAATACGTCAGTTTACACTGGTAAATACAATCAACCGACTCATTTTAAAAAGGGTTTAAGAAAATGATTGATTTGAATGCACATGGCACAAATAATATTTTATAACTTGGGATACTTATTTAAATATATAAACTTGTACAGGATTTACATGTTTCTTATGCGTTCAGTAGCCCGGATCGAGCCGGGTTAAAGATCAATTAACACACCACTTTAATTATGAGACACTGACAGGAGTACGCCTACACCTGAGTGCTAAGGTCGTGGCCATTTCGTAAAATGATGCCAGGGATATCCGGGACACGGTCATTAACCCCCCAAAGGCTTTAAGCAACAAAACAAATTAAACGGAGACATCTCAATCACTTAACCATAATAAGATTAAATATTCAACGCCCGACCAAGCGGTATTTTATATACCGTACCCCAAGCCCGTATAGGGAAAATAAGTTAAAAGTATTTACCTGAGCTAAATATAAATTCAATCCCAGCCGTATCAAATCAGCAAGTACAGATAGCTTTTACTGGGCTCCTAAATCTGGAACGAAGGTTTTTAATAACCTATTAGAATCCTAACGGGTCTTTGAATTAAGCCTTGACTTAGACCGATTAGTTTTCAAAAGGAGATACGGTTCAAACGCATGATAAAGCGAAGACCGGAAAAGAATGTGATTTAGACCCGACAAGTTTGAAGACTTGTATAATATGGGTAATCTAAATACCTTCTGGATTTTGAGATAATAACGATAAGGTTTGACCCGTTTCGGCTAATTTATGCAAACTAGTTACATAAACCGAACCGAACGCGTATGAAGCGTAACGGGTAACCGTAAGAGTCCTAAACAGGTTTCCTAAGTTAACATGCCTTAAATATGTTGTGATATCAGTAGGATACCTTCCGTTATGCCCAAAACGAGTTTAACCTATAATTAAGCCCCGTAGGGGTATTTTGGTCATTTTAAAGATTATAAAAGGAATTAATTTATCTTCTGTGATCCGGGTCTGATTACATCAGAAAAATGGTTTATTTTAACAGGTTATAACATTTGGTTATAAGTCTTATATGCCAAAATAGTTTTAAACTCACACTACGCGTATAAAGCCGTTTTAAGCGATGTACGGGTTAAAATACGATTCTGAGTTTTCTGATCAAATAAACAGGCTTAAAATACTCCATTTATTATTTAAAATCAGTAGCAATTGGATTGGCGTTAAAAGGATTTGTAAAACTCATTTTATGGCCGAAAAGGGTATTTTTGGTATTAACCGAATCGAGGTGATAAACCTAGCTTATGATCAGTTTAAAAATAATTAAAAATCTTCAAAAATCCCAAAATATTATATCACATCAGTGGGTAAAAGGTTTGGTGTCCAAAATTGGGTTTAGATAGGCTTTACGCTAATGACGTCGTTTAATTACTTAAAAGCATTCAAATTACGTCATTAAGCATAACTCCTTATCTAGACCTCCAACTGATGTGAAATTTTAGGTACAAGTCTAAAAATCAGTAACTAAGATTATGGCACTTTCACATTTCCAAAAATCTCGTTTTATGGTCAAAAGGGCATTACGGTCAATATTTAGGCGTTTAACGGAAACATCGGACGATTAGGGATTCGAGTGGTATAAACGCAGAGGCTTATACACACGTGCAACTAGGTCCTATTGGAACTTTAAGGCATGTCTAAACCTATATAAATCAGGTCAGAACTGAGGTCAAAGCAAAAGTTAAACTTTTGCGTCTCTCGGTTCCGAATCGGTTCAAAACATCAAGTTGTCGAATCAAACAAGCTTAGTCAAGTCATTATACTTATTTTCAAGTTGTATGACTGATAAAACAGGTTACACGTCTTCCGTATCGTTAAATATGCGATTAATGTTTCTGTTGACTTTTCGGAAGAAGTTTGACTCGACCAAACGACATAGTTAAGATTGAAATCAGTGGGTGCCCTTTTAGGGGTTTATTACCCACATAATTACCAACTTGTAACAACTTTCGTTTCGACAAAACTCTGGACCGTTCATGATTTATCGCTAAGTCAAACCGTAATTACGACGGTTTGACTTCTAGGCTCTAAACTAAGCATAACTCCAACGAGAAGGATCAAGGGCACTTACATACGTCTAATGGATGATTTGTGAGCCTTGTATCAGTTCTAGAGCTCCTCCAAATGTCCAGAAGTTGATGTGTGTTGAATGTTGAAACATAAAACTTTTTATAAGAACTTTGATCATCAAAGATTGATTCCAAATGAGTGTAAGATGATCCAAGATGCATGTATATGGCCTCTATAAGCTGTAAACCACTTTAGGAAGCCCATAGAATCGAAAAACCATGTTTAAAGTCGGTTAGAACATGCAAACAGGCACCTGCCTGTTTTTTCTGCATCTGCAGGTCTGACGCGGGCCGCCTCACATTTTGTTAAATCTCACGCGGGCCGCCTGAGGATGTTCAGGTTTCCCATTTTTCTTTAATTGCATTTTGGCCCCCGGTCTTCCTAAACGTCGCTTTCACCTTGTTTCTTGCATTATAAGCCCTCTAACTTTATTTATAAGGGCTTCAAGACTTATACCATCTTTGTGAAGTCCTCGGGTAACTTTGTGATCACCCGAAAAGCCCTAATTTTCAATGTTGACGATTCTAACCCTCACACACGAATTTTATCACAACTTTCTCATACGGTAACGAAACTTGGTGAGATTTTTATGGTGCATTCTAGTGAGCATAATTAATCGTTACAAGGCTTCGGGTTTGCTATAAGGTCACTCAGAGGTATATCTTTAACATGTTGACACATATAACCCCTGTAGTTTGTAATCTCTCACTTTCTTTCACAATTCGCTTCGTATGATTCATGATCCATTCGTTTAAGGTTATAAACATTATGTAGGGTTATTGTAAAGTATATTTATTCATTGTTTACACTTTGAACCCTTATATTTACACAGTTTCATTGTTTGTCAACTTTAGTCCTTCAAGAACATTCTTTCACACGTTCATAGGTTATGACACGTGTCAAGACATTATAGGACGTAAATTTTCGGGGTGTTACAACAACTGGTCTCGCGTCTGATGAGATATATACGAAGTGCTTGCCTAGACAAAAAACCCAGAATACAGGCATTCACCCTTCCAGTTTGCACGTGTTCACATTATTTAAAACCCAGGACCTTGATGAGATTTTGAAAACTCAAAAGGGTTCAAAACCATATAACAGAGGGTTCAAAACCTTACAATAGAGGGTTCAAAACCTTGTAATAAATCATCCAAAAACAGATGATTGTTTTTCAAAAATCATTTCGGAAAATTTGGTTCTTGTTTTGATAATCACCTAAGGATAGGTGATGTGCATGTTTTAAGATCTAAACACAAGATAACTTGTGTTAGGGTCCAAGAAAGTTATAGTCTAGGTCAAATAATTACTAATAACCTAATTCCCTATAACCATTGGCTCTGATACCAACTCTTCTGTCACACCCCGACCGCGTATAACATGCAACCGCGGTGGAAACGTCGGGGAGTGTTGTAACAGAATTAATTGTTTCACAACCATGGCAATTAAAGTTATGTTTTACTCAAAAACAAAAGGAGAATATTGTCTTAAAACAACTGAACAAAGAGTACATAACGTTATTTAAAACTAGTTCTATCTTCATTTTAAGCTTCTAAGGCACAGGTCCGCCCTAGTATGTCCTGCTCAAACCTATGCACCATTACCTGAAACACATGTGAAAATAGGTACGTCAGCATAAAAATGCCTGTGAGATACATAGGTTTTATGAAAATAGGATTCATAACTTGAGTTTAAAGAAATGTTTAATAAAAGTTAGTCATGAGCCTTGTTAATTGTTTTGTTTTATAAATCTGTTGAAAAACGATAATAAAGTAGATGATATGTAAAGGAAAAATGTAAGGTTAAGTGAATAACTAAGTAAAATGAGTTTTGTATAAAATAAGTTGTTTGTAAAATAATGTCTTGTGAAAAACATGCTATTTGTGTAAAATGTTATATGTCTAAACTGAAATGATTCAAATAAACCACCAACGTAAATTGCCCATGTCTAAACCATTTGTTAAATGTCTTTGTGTAACTATGTCAAAATGTTTATGTCAAAATGTAGTTTATGAAATAAGTATATCAATATCAAAATGTCTATGTCAGATGTCAATCATGTAATGTGTAAACAAAATGTCATGTATGGCCAGTGAAATATATCAAATACCATAGGTAAAATGTACAAAACAAGGTATTGAAGCAAATCAAAGTTATGTTTTGTAGAAAACTGCATGCTATACTGATACGAACATCTATGCGGCATTGTAAAAATGCATACATTCAAGCCTTGAGACTGTGGCGATAAACCTTTAAACAAATTAAAGGTTCGTCTGAGTTATGTATTCGAATTCGGTCATTCCTTTCATCCAAACATACCTAGGATGTCAGGAACGGGAGTTGTCAATTCCTATGGTACCACTACCTACTAACGAGGGGCGTAGCTAATGTTAATGAATGTAATTTTGTCCCATTGAAACAAACCAAATGTCATACCAACATGTAAGCATATGAAAAACAATGCACTAAGTATGTAATCAAATGTACACACATAGCGTGAAATGTCATGTAAAATAATGTACTAAGTATGCACATAATGGACATACATAGCATAAAATGTAATGTAAAACGATGTACTAAGTATGTACACAATGGACATACATAGCATAAGACACAATGAAATCATGTACTATAAGTGTACTATTGAACATAACAAGCATATGATATGAAAAACATGGAAAGCATGAAAGTAACAAGTAGGCACATGTGTTTCACCCCAAAATGTTTGGAAAACAGTAAAAGAGGGGTCTATGTACTCACTTGAGATTTCTCAATAGACTTTAGATATCCACCAAGCAAAGCTAGAAGATTACAGAATCAAACGGCATCTAATATAGGTAACTACATTAATAAACGGACCTGAACGGAGGATCGGGTAGTATGAGGGTTTGTAAACCAAATGGGTGCAGGCACTCATGTAATATGGTTTAACAAAGCCTACATACTAAACGAAACTTATTCTAAGTGCTTCTGACCCATTATGACCCGTTTAGGTAGCTTATGCTACTTTAACGCGTCGTTCGCGTAAAACGCGTTTGGATCGCCTAACTAGCCCTATGACAAGTAAGATATGCCTTAACATGTTTAATATTGTTATTAAATCAGTTTAGATGGCAAAAGTTATGTTACATAGGCTTAAAATGAATTTTAGTTCAAAAAGGGTATTTTGGTAATTTACCTAAGGCATAAGAACTACTTATCATACAACTACTCAAACGATGTGACCATAAGGTATAACCTCGGAAGGTTATTCCCTATACTACTATGGTCACCTAATGTATTTGGTCGGATCCTAATGATCGACCAAATGGGTCGGGTTCGAAAGCATAAGCGATTGATTAGATCGCTTACCCTTACGAACCTAAACAAGCACAAATCTAAAAGTGACGAGCTAAACATGCTAGGACATGTTTAGTTAAGTTAGAAAACAGGTTTGGTATCAAAACAAACGGTTTAGATACCCTAGAGTAGTTTGGTTACAAAATACGCGAGTACACGCATTTTGCCCGAAACTACGACTCGTCACTGAGCCTAGATAACGTGGTAATCAGTAGGTATAGTCACTAGGGACTATAACCATCGTGATTACGCTCACGTTATGAAGTTCAAACGAACTTCGCAATGACCATAAACTGGTCAATGCAGAAAGTCAAACACAGTTTGACTTTAAAGCATAAAAACGAAAGAAAAGAACGAAGGAGTACTTACAGAAGGTCCCCACAAGTATTAAACCCGACTCACTCTCAGGTAGGAAGCACAAACACTTCCACTTAGAGAGTTATGATCAGATTTAGGTGTGAGGGAAATGAGCAAACATGGGGGGTATTTATAGGAAACATGGAACCGTTAGGATCGTTTATCGGGAAACGTGCCTCGATCTCAACCGTCCAAGTGTGCCCTTAGTTTTACTAAACCATTAAAACCCATAGAAATGGCCCATGGTATTGTAAAAACCGTTTGCAAGTGGTTTTGAGGTGCTTAACAGCCGTAAACAGCTGTTTGCAACACTTTTGCAGATCTGGGAGGCTGAGGCGGCCCGCTTCAGGATACACCAAAACTCACGCGGGCCGCATGGCCATGTCTGATCAGCAGCAACTTTGGAAAATGACAGTTTTGGTCCCTGTTAGTGTTTTAAGCCATTTTCGACACTTCTAAGGCCCGTAAAGCCAACTTTAAGGCCCTAAAATGTTGCCTAAATATTGTGGACATGAAACATGCTCAAAATATGCCGGACGTTGGTTCGTTTGGTCGTATGATCGCGATGTTCGCTTAATTACGACGGAATGCGCATAAGCGCGAAAAACGATCCAAATGACGCGACGAATGGATTTTTCTCATGCCAAACACTAAAATAAAATATTTTAGTGCTTACATAAATTTTTGGATGTCCGGATGTATTCAGAACGTAAGTTATGCGCGAAAATGCAAACTTGTGCACTTTTTGACGCTTTTAGTCCCTGAATGAGCATAAAGTTTATTTTAGCACACCGAACTCCTCAAAGCCTATTTCTAAGCTATGTAAAGGATATTTAAGGTGTGTTTAACTTATGGCCATGTTCCGGAATGTCCGTTACAGTTCAAATCGGCATACTTTCGCAGTTTGTCAATTTTAGTCCCTGTAAGCGAATTAACTTGATTTTGCCATATCAAAGCCTTCAAAACTTATTTCTAAGTTATGTAAAGGTTATTTAAGGTATGTTAAGCATAAATTGATGTTCCGGAGTATTTTTCGCGTTAAACTGATTACGCTTACGCACCAGTTTGCGTATAACTCTCCAGAAAGCGATGTAGAGTTTAAAATTGAACAAAAGTCAAAACATGAAAAATGTAAAACATAAACAAACAAACATTGGGATCAAATAACTTTGTTTTATTGATAACTGAATTGTTTACAATGATTTCAGACACAGATGTTACATACATAGTCCCCTCTTTTACTGCTTTCAAATATTTTGGGGTGAAATACATGTACCTACTTGTTACTTTCATGTTTTTCATGCTTTTATAACATATACTTGCTATGTTCATTAGTACACATATAGTACATGATTTCCATTATGTTTTGCTATGTATGTTCTCTTAGCATGCTAGCACATTGATTTTCATATATTACATTTTTGTTGCATATGCTCACCCAACATATGGACACATTGTTTTACATTTCTACTTTGTATGTTCATTTAGCATATTTAGTACATTATTTTCATATAACATGCTTACACTTGGTATGACATTTGGTTTGTTTGACGGGTCATAAATACATTCATTAACACTGATCATGCCGCTCGGTAGTAGGTAGTGGTACCATAGGACTTGACAACTCCCATTCCTGAAATCCTAGGTTTGTTTGGACGTAAGGAATGACCGAATCCGAATTCATTTTTGGTAGACCTCTGACTTGTTCTAGGATTTATCCTACAGTCTCAAGGCTTGAATGTGTACGTTTAACATTACCGCGAAGATGTTTGTATCGATAAAGCATTAATTTTACAAAACATAACTTTTGATTTAAACTATGATCTATTTAAATATATTGTTTTGTACATTTCTTTCTTATAGGGTTGAGTAAATGCTTTTATTCACTATACACTTCATTTTATTATACATGAACAATTTTACATTGGTTTTTACAATACAGTTTGGTGGTTTGTTTGGGTAAGTGATTTACATAACGAGGCGTGTGTAATATGATAAAAGCATGGTGGATACGCCGCTGGTACTTCCTATATATAAGTGCTTTTATGATATTACATATCGTAGCGTTATTTAAACCATTTCAGTTTAGACATATTATATTTTACCCAAATAACATATCTTTACAAAACATTGTTTTACAAACAGCATATTTTATACAAACTCATTTTTACTTGGTTATTTATTTATCTATGCATTATTCTTTTATATCATCTGATTTCTTATACATTTTTGTATGATTTATAAAAGAAAACATTTTTAAGGTTCATGACTAACTTTTGTTAAACATTTTCTTTAAACTTACAAGTCATGAATCCTATTTTAATAAAACCTATGTATCTCACAGGCATTTTTATGCTGACGTACCTATTTTCACATGTGTTTTCAGGAATCTGATGCATAGGATTGATCAAGATACACTTAGGCGGACTTGGGCCTTAGTAACAATAAAAGATGCAAGACTAGTTAATTATGTTATGTCTCTTTCTTTTAAGACTTTGTAACCTCTTTTAATTCAATAAAACAAAACTTCAATTTCCATGTGTTATGAAACAATGATTCTATTATGGCACTCCCTGACGATTCCGCCGCGGTTTGTTGTTTTACGCGGTCGGGGTGTGACAGGTCGTTCCATGCCCCAACGTTCCTTTCGTTTGTCTTATCACACGTCCTTAACGTCTTAAGCTAGACGATTTAGACGATGCCGGGGGGGGTGTTGTGGATGGCGACGGGCCTCGACGGGCTGGGGATGGTCCACATACCGTCTAGCCTTAGGCTATAGGGTGTGGTGATGACACTCATCACCACCATGATCCTCCATATAGGCGCCATGTCATCCATCTTTAATCCACCATTCAAAACCACTACCCTAAAGGTGTTGTTGATGCATATTTAGTATGTCCGCCACTGTGCGAATAAGCTAGACAGAGCGTGTGCTGAATATTGTATAGAATAGTGTGAAATCCGTTACGAATAAAAGGTTTTGTGATGTAAGAGCTGGTTCATATGAACGGAGCCGGTTCATATGAACGGGCCGATGTATGGTGTAACACCTCATAAAATCACGTCCAATGATGTGTTGACAAGTGTACTAAATCCTAAAGAAGTCAAACTTTGATTATTAGGGACTAATTTTGTGAAAAATCCAAAACTTTGAATGTGGAAGGACTGAAAGTGTCAACATGCTTAAACTAAGCCTCTAAATGACCTCACATGGTTTTCGTATTCTCTTTTAGAGCCACTTGTTGGATAAACGAAACCATTTGCGATAAAAGTCAAAAGTTGTACATCGAAGGGTTAAAAGCGTTAACATGTTTAATTATACCTCTGAGTGACCTTCTAACGAACCCGGAGCATCATGATGTTTGATCATACTCTTGGGAATGCCTAACATTGGCCGTTTAAGGCATTGCAGCCGTGAAACGATAATACGCACAAGTTTGTGCGTTGAATGGACTAAAAGTGTCAACGTGTGAATTTATACCTTTGAGATACCTCTTAAATGAACTGGGAACTTCATGATACTCGGTCGTACTCCCGGGTGTGCCTAATATGGGCCACTAAGGGCTTTCATGACTTAATAACATTTCATAAGAGTTTAGAATCTTATGTGCCAAAAGTGTAAAGTTTGAAAGTATAAAAGTGAATGAAAAATAAAAGGGACCAGTAATGCCAAGAGGGCCGATAGTAAAAAAAAATCAGCATCGCTCATGTTTGTGTCCGAAATTACCAACCGCCGGGATCTTACGGTTCTGTTTTCAGTAACTGAAACTTGGGCACGGGGCGTGTTGAGTGGGCACGGCCCCGTGTTCAGCTACTGTCTGACTTAAAACAGGATTGCCAGTACCAAAGATTGGGCACGGGGCGTGTTCAGCGGGCACGACCAGTGCTGAGTTCTGTAGAAGCTGAAAAATTACGAAAAATCCTAAAAAAATAGAAAAACAAGAAAAAATGATTAGGCCAACAACTTGATGCGTATCGTGTGTTATAGGTTTTTATGTATATTTTTAACCCTTTTTACACTTTAGTCAAGTTTTAAATTTATAAAACACGATATTTTACTAACACCAAACACACATATGGGCAAGTGCACCTATCGTGAGCGTAATATAGTGTTGGTAAGATACCGAGGTCGTCCAAGCACACAAGAGCTTTTAATACCGGTTTATCCTCAACGTCTAATCAAATCAAAAATTTAGAAAAAAGGTTTTAAACTAGAAAATAAAAACTAAAAATGCTGAAAAATAAAAATAAAAATAAAAACAGATAGACAAGATGAATCACTTGGATCCGACTCGCATTTAGTGTAACCTTTGATTATTTTCGCACTTTTGCACTTTTTAAGAGATTATCTTAGTTATAGTAGTAGGCCCCTCTTTTGAAGTTGACGTTACCCTCAACCCAGTAGTTTGAGTCAGCAAGGATACAATCCTAAAGGGTTGGATTATTGAAAGATAATTAATTAAGTTATTAATGCATAATGTGGTAGGCCCCTCTTTTGAAGGTGACATTACCCTCGGCTAAGTAGTTTGAGTCAGTAGGGATACAATCCTAAATAGCCGGGTTAAAGTTTTAATAGTAGTTTACATATGAGGGGATCAAGGAGTTCGGACCCCCGCCATCCAATACCAGTGGGTATTGAAGGAGGTCCTACTAAAGTTGACCCAGGTCCTTACAGGATCTATACACTGAACAAGTCAAGACTCTTACCAAACCATTCCCTTAACCCCCGACCAGGTAGCCAACATATCTCCATATAGACCGTGGAGATATGAATGGTGAAAATCTTTTATTTTATATAGACAGTAAAATAATGCCAAGACACCACGGATAAATGATAAGGAAGATTCACCTTCAACATAAGAAACTAGTTATTAAAGTCATTAATACATAACCAAATAAAAAGTGCGAAAAGATTAAAAATAAAAAGTATTACACTAAACACTTGTCTTCACCAAGTGATGTAAGAGACTTAGGCAAACATGGCCTTTGATTGTCAAGAACTCTTACGATCAATCTTGGATCCCGAGACTACTCACACACTCTATGATGGATGATGGTGGTGGATGTGGGTTGTGATGGTGGTGGTGGGTGGGTGAAGTGTGAGAGATGTGGTTTGCCAAGGGATGGTTTGCAAGTGAGCCAAGCACCCCTATTTATAGCCTGCACAGAAGCCCGGACACGGCCCCGTGTCCACCCATCTTCTCTTTCTTCATTAAATGCAGTTTGTCTGCATTAGTTGACCACGCCCCCGTGTCCGCTTGGCACGACCCCGTGTGTAGAAGTGTATCTGTACAATCAAGATTTGCCTAGATTCTATGAATCTGTGCGTTGACCACGGCCCCGTGTCCGCTGGGCACGCCCCCGTGGTGGGTGATAGAAGCTTCTAAAACTTTGTCTTTTCTACAGACACTTGGGCACGCCTCCGTGCTCATTGAGTACGGGGCGTGTTCAGCCTTCTGTTCTCTTGTTCTTGCTTGGGGGAGATGCTGTCGAGTGGTCGGGCATGCCACGTTTATTCCTTTTCTTGTATTATTGTTAGATTTAGCTGCATTTTTGCTTCTTTTGTCCATTTAAGCTCTTTTAA
>JARYGA010041783.1:0-40203 GCA_030545235.1 Helianthus tuberosus
TAGGTTTAGACCTTTAGTGAGCCCAATACATAATTTCGTTAAAGCCTAAGGGCACGTTTTTTCAAGCTCAAACAGGATACATGAATTCTCAGGGCCGGCCCTGCACAAGATTTACACAAAACATCCTATGTGTTGAAAGTAATCACCTCTACAAGAAAATGGCACAACTATAGTTAAACAAACGTACACAAAAACAAAACGAAACACCTCAATCTTAAATACTTTTATGAGTTTATCAATAATCCTTTGAATCTCCACTTGTTTTTTTTTTTTCCGGCAAAATAGACTGATATATTAAAAGAAACAGAAAAAACTATCCTTTAACAAGATGCTAAGGGCACTTTACAAATCTCGAACCTACAATCCTCAGATATTAACCACAAACTTTTAACTCACTCCGATTGAATCTCCACTCGTTTCATTAATTACAAACACCAAGATTCATTCATATATAGCTAACAACATTGACATAACATCCTTCTAAAAACCAAACACATTTTCTTTTGGAAACTTCCCAAAGGTTCTATGTGTCATGTCCTGTCCACAACTCTAGCAAATGGACGGTCAAACACAGTCAACAATCTGTAGAAGCATGATCCAGTCCAACACCAAACCGTCAACTTAACTCGACAAACAAATAATGAAACTACAAATCAATTATTCTGTTAAAACAAAAGGTGGCAATTTCTTATTGGACCGAACAATGAACATATTAAATGTTGATACCCTACATGCGGGACCATCGTAGTAATCAACGTCCTCATCATCTGACGTCATCCACATCGAAGTAAGTAAATTCTTTCCCTCAACACGGCAAGCAAAAACCAACTACCTTTTTTCTCGATACTGACGTGTCAATCAAAGTAATATGTCATTGTGATCTGACGGTTCACATTTGTTGACACTTGTAAAGGGGATTCATTTTGCTTAACTTTGTTGAAATCCTTGCGACGAGAAATAATCTGGTATTTACGATAGGGATGGAGTTCATGTACGTGTCCTCTCCTGATTGGTTGGATTAATTGTTACGGTTTAAGGTCTCAAACTAGTTGTACAATTTGGCTCTTGTTTTGTTTTTTTAACGCTGCTAAATTAAATCAAATAAATCCTAAATTACGTTTTATTGAAATTGAACTTAAGACCTCCCACTAAAAGGCAAAAGCGTCTACCAAATAAGGTAGACCCAAATTGGCGTTTGTATTTTATAATACGAGGTTATCAAAGGACAATTGCGATGTACTCTAGCTTTTTTTACATTGGATTGCTTTGTAATTAAATCCTAAGGGGGAGATGGGGAGTTCTCGGGTGTGGGTTCAGGAACCCTACTCGATCGGGAACCTATCGTTGGTGGCATGGCCGGCCCTGAGGGTGGGCGGGGAGGACCACCGGCCAAAGCCCGATATTTCGAGGGGCACGTTTTTTATCTGAAAAAAAACCCGATATGTATATGTAAAATATTTTTTTTAATAGAATACACTCATACAAACACCAACATAGGCCCTCCTTACAAAACTATTCTTATGGTTTAGATTAGTTATTAACCCCTTTGACATTAGATTTAGACCTTTAGTGAGCCCAATACCCAATTTCGTTAAGGCCTATTGGCACATTTTTTCGAGCTCGAACATGGTACACGAATTCTCAGGGACGGCCCTGGTTAGTGGTTCGGGTAGAGGGATCGGGTATAGCCATCAAGTGATATTTACCGAGTGAAGTGATGAAAACTTTGACCGTTGAATGGCTCTTTGACTGTTAGCGACTAGTTTTTTTTTTTTTTTTTTTTTAAATCATCTTGTTATTTTAACTATCTCTCTCTATATACTATACATATCAATTAACACTCCCAAACACTCCAGTTTAACATTCTACACCAATTTCTAAAATATAGAACTATGGATTCAATAATTCAAAGGTTGGTGCCAAAAAAATCCTATAAATCGAGAGGAGTCATATCGAGCGCGAGAAGAGCCGGGTCCATGCATCATTTATATAATAACATTTAAGAGTAAAAACTACTTAGCTACCCGACTTGGCCCGAGCTTGGTTTGTCTCATATAATAGAACTCCATGCATCGTTTCCCATCTCAATAACAAAATTTGTGATCTTTTCTTAAAATGTTCTTCCAACGTGCCTTGTGATACTTATTTGTAAAGATATTCACTCTTGCAAATTGAAACTTTGAAAGATGGTAGGACATTCCAAAGCGCCTTGTGATACTTATTTGTGAACCGAACCGAACCGGATAGTTACAATAAGGCCTAATCCATATATTTTTAAGCTTAACCCAAGATGGTAGGACATTACACTAATAGAAAAAAATGTCAAAGTTAAGTCCCAATAATAAAACAATTAATTATTAAAGTTTTATCAATTCATAATATACGTTTCGTTATATTTGATGTTTTAAACTTGAGATCTGTAGCTAATTCATAACAATAATGTTCATTGGGTCGTGGAAAGACACATTCGTGGTGGTTGTATCATTAGTTATATCGTCTTGTATCAGGACTAACGGATGGTCATGACGAACATGTATGTGATGGCCTTCAAATATTTGATGTGATAAGACGCGTAATTCATTATCGACCGGTAGGTAAATAAGGTTGGGATGACCATCTTTGAAATTCTTTTGTGTTTTTCCTAGTACTAATACATAGAAATGAATAAATTGTAATCACATGATGCGGAATCTTTATAGATTATTCAAATTAATGAATTTTTCGTAGTATGTAAATATGCATAAAAAATATAGGTTAATTTGCACCAGAAGATGTAAAAATAACGTATAATAAAATTAAGGAAAATTGGATTTAAATAATCCCAACTCACTGTTATTGGCCAATAATAATCCCAACTCATTTAATCACCAATAATAATCCGAACTATTCACTTTTGTTTGTAAAATACTCACAGTTAAAAAAACACTAACTAGGTTAAAAAATTGCTGATGTGGCTTGCCACGTCACCTGCCACATCAGTTGCCACGTAATCGAAAAATGTCACGTAGACTGCCACATCAGCTACCACGTCATCAAAAATGCCACGTAGACTGCCGCATCAGCTGCCACATCATCAAAAAATGTCACATCAACTGTCACGTCATATGACACATCAGCTAAAAGGGCCACATCAGCAATTTTTTAACCTAGTTAGTGTTTTTTTAACTGGGAGTATTTTACAAACAAAAGTGAATAGTTCGAATTATTATTGGTAATTAAATGAGTTAGGATTATTATTGGCCAATAACAGTGAGTTGAGATTATTTAAATCCAATTTCCCTAAAATTAATAATAAAACAAGACGGGTGGATATGAAGAGGCTCCCGCTTAGTGTGTAATTTTAACCAACATAAATAGTTAATTATATATTAAAGGTGTAGATTTAGTTTGCGTGGCTCGTTTCTCTTTGCAAATGTATAAAATCTACAAACATTTTAATGCTTAGGTTTGTGGTATAGATTTTTTTTAAAAGGTATAGATAGAGGTATTGATAGAATATTTAATCTACTATATGTATATAGATTTTTTTTTGCTCTAAAACGATTAATGCATTAAAATACAGACTAATGGCAAGTAGACGGGCAACAAGTTGCGCCACTACCCCCTTCTGAATAGAAAACTCTACCCTGCTAAACACAAAACTCTGCCCCTTAACACGCGCGTTGTTACTACTTACCACCTGCTGAACCCGCTTGAGGAACCGTACCGCGTCAGGGGCGAGAGCGCCAAAGGTATCGAAAGCGAACGGGACGAACACGTGTTGATTCTCGATGCAAACCCGTGGTATCGCTTGGCCCGCCACAAACCCGTGGTCCCTTAACCCGACGAGGGGGGACACATGTCAAATCGACGCACTCGTGTTTCCCTCCTTCCCATCCGAAAACAAGAATGTCAGCGGGCCGTAGGGTAGATCTCCCTTCTAATGGATCAGTCAAGAAGTTCATCAAGGCTTCCTTTTTTTGCCGAGATCCCTGCCCGCTTAAGGACATCATGAAGCATGTCTCGAACTAAATCATATCGATGTATAGCTCTAACCCTTTTAATACTTCTAGTTCTAATCATTTTATAAATGAATTTTATTATAAAACAAAAACAATATCTAACACTCAAATATATATTAGAATTTTAAATATGTATATATTATTTAAGAAATTGTCCAGTTCCTAAATCCGGTCGGACCTGTCCGACCTAAGACCCCGTAAGACGACCGGGTCGACCTCCGGTCCGGTTCTGAAAACATTGATTTCAAGTATTTATATTTCTAAAAGCAAAGCAAAGCAAAGAATCAACATCATCATTGTTTTACACACGAGTAAAGAATTATACTTTTGTTTTATATTTAAATAAAGAATAATTTATTTTTTTTATTTGGATAAAGAGCAATATAATATATATTACACTAGGATTGCGACCCGCCGCAATGGGGCGGGAATTTTTAGTTATAACTAAGTCGATCTAGGACCCGTACGTTATGTTAAACCTGTCAAATAGGGAAAAAATAGACGATGTAAAAACGTTCACCCACACACGCACGTTGCGTCGTGTTAACTCGCAAAATTTAGAACGAAACGTAAAAACGTTAAACCAAAGACGCACGTTGCGATGTGTTAAGTCACAAAATTTTGAACCAAGCATAAAGCGAAAAATTTGCGGAAAATGAAAACTACAAAGGACCAAAGTTGAAAGTAAAAAAAGTTATGAGGATAGATTGCAAAAGATAAAAGGGTTAAAAGTAAAAAAAAACAAATAGTTTTGGGTTAAAAGTAATTTATGAAATACTTTTGGGTGAAAAGTAAAAAAAATCAATTTTTTTGAAAACCCCCAAAGCCAATGTTACAACAACCATATGCATAACCGTTTTTTCTTTGAAAAACCCTCAAAGCACACCCCGCGTTGCGACGGGCCGTAAAACGGTGTCAAATAATATTAATGTCACACAACCGTCATCGACCACCAACACTGACTCGACCTAGGATATGCGTGTTGCGACGAACCTGTCAAACATGGAAAAATAGAGGTAAAAACGTTGAACCACACATTCACGTTGCTCCGTATTAACTCGAAAAATTTAGAACTATACGTAAAACGGAAATTTGCGAAAGATGAAAAGTATAAGTGACAAAAGTTGTGAAGTTAAATTGCAAACAATGAAAAGTTTTGGGTTAAAGTTAAAAAAACAAATTATGTAAGGTTAAAATTGCAAAAGGTAAGAACCTTTGGGTTAAAAGTAAAAAAATCAACTTTTTTTTGAAAAATTCCCAAAGCACAATGTACAACTCATAATGCACATATAACTTGCTAATTTAGATATGGAACTAGAAATATTACCCGCCGCAATGCGGCGGGTGGCAGTTTATATATATTATACATAGCCGAAGACATGTTGTTTTTTTTTCTACCATCCACATCATGCAACCTACCTAGCTATGTTATACAAAAGTTTCTCCGGTGGGTATGTTGCGTAGCTTCTCCCAGTCGAACCGTGACGGTCGCCGCTACGGAAAACCATCTTCACCGCTCCCTTTGCTTTGTTCCACCGTCGACAAACTCAAACCTCAAAAACTCTCTCTACCTGACCGCCACCGAACACAACAAAAGTGCAAGAGAGTGAGAGGAGATGTGGTGCAGAAAAATAAAGCTTATGCTTTTTGTTTTGAAGAAATGAAAAGAACATAAGGGTTGAGTATCTTAAATTATTTATTATTTGACTAAGTATATATTTGACTGTAATTATTGTGGTCTAGAGGTATCCAACAACAAACTAAAACTCTATATACGTAACCACATGATAGATTCAATCGATATACAATTGTTGCTATATAGCTGAAAAAGATCAGGACATGTACATCTAAAGGAATACACACATGTATCACCAAACTATAGTACAAAAATGACTAATACATTATACGCAAAACATATGAGCTACCACAGATAACGTTAGATATCCCATAGTTAACAATCTTACAATTTGCCAAAAAATGAAAATAACAGAGTGTTTACTGGTGAAACCAAGCCCTATGTTGAAACAACATTCCAACGTTGCTTCTTTTGTTTTGAACCCAATTGTCCCGGTCCATGTAAATACTGACCAGACCCGACCCGACCCCAAAGTCATAAACAAAACAAAATCAAGCGTAAAAACTCTACAACTCTCGTGACTCTCTCTCTCAAAACCTTCGCGCCGCCTCTTAAAGTCTATGTTCTCTCGGCATCACTGCCAGTGACCTTGCCACCACACCCATAACCACCGTTCTGACATTCAGTAGACCGTCTTCTCCGTCGGAGGATATGGAGGTGTTATACCGCCATCACCCGATCTCAATAAATCGTCTTCACGACAGACGTGCTCGAATCGTCTTTCGTCGCACCAAACCATCACCACAAAACCGTCATCACCTCCAATCACAACCAGTCTGAACCAAGTCGCCCCCTTTTCTCAACGAATATGATTTTCCGGTGCGCAACATCACTGAGGCAAAAACCCTATACACTAAGATTCCGTCGGATCTGAGTAAAAAAACGACCGGAGGCGTCGGCGGTGGTTTTGTCTAATCTATAGTCAGCCACCACTGAGAATTCTCTGGACAGAATTATCTCTCTAAAATACAAGTGTATCGAAGCTTCATGGACCTTTTCTCTGGACACAATTATCTCTCTAAAATACAGGGGGAAGATGAAGAGAATGCTCAGAGAGAGACAGGGGAAATTTTTTGATGAAAGAATGGTTGTATGGTGGGGAAGAAAATGGTAGATGTGTGATGTATGAAGGAGAACCATATAGTTTTTTTTTTTTTTTTTTTTTTGAAAACACCCAAAGCTAAGGGTACAAGCACCCCAAGCTGAAAGTTGTTGCTAATTTATAGTGTGTAATTTTCTTGGATATATTGTGTCATTGGGGAACACTAAAAAAGTGGGGAACAGTGGGGAACCGACTCAAACGAACTCCGATTTGACTCATTCTAGCGGCGTTGGAACCATCTCGTCGAACCCTAACTAGGATCTCTTAACCCTAAACCTTAAATCATAACCCCTAAACCCTAAAGATATTAGGGTTTGGCTTTTAGGGTTTAGCCTTAGGGTTTAGAGTTTAGCTTTAAGGTTTAGGGTTTAGCTTTAGGTTAGGCTTTAGGGTTTAGCTTTTAGGGTTTATAGTTTAGATTTTACGGTTTAGCTTAGGTTTTAGCCTTATTTTTTAGCTTTAGGGTTTAGAGTTTAGGTGTTAGGATTTAGGGTTTAGGGTTAAAAGATCTTAGTTAGGGTTCAACGAGCGGGTTCCAACGCCGCTGGAATGAGTCCAATCGGAGTTCGTTTGAGCCGGTTCCCCGCTGTTCCCCACTTTTTTAGTGTTCCCAATGAACCTTCCCCAGAAAAATTAATTGGGTAATCAATCAATGAAAGCTAGTATTCAAAATTACATGTAAGTTGTGACATCACCACCACCGTCTCTAACTTACACCACCTCCACCATCGCCACCAAACGTCATAAAGATACATGGTAGATTCAATAGTATGGTAGATGTGTGATGTATGAAGGAGAACCATATAGTTTTTTTTTTTTTTGAAAACACCCAAAGCTAAGGGTACAAGCACCCCAAGCTGAAAGTTGTTGCTAATTTATAGTGTGTAATTTTCTTGAATATATTGTGTTATTTAGATATTAAGCTTTTTGATAATTTCTAATATTTGATAAGAAAAATTAGTGTGAGGTTCATTGGGGAACACTAAAAAAGTGGGGAACAGTGGGGAACCGACTCAAACGAACTCCGATTGGACTCATTCTAGCGGCGTTGGAACCGTCTCGTCGAACCCTAACTAGGATCTCTTAACCCTAAACCTTAAATCATAACCCCTAAACCCTAAATATATTAGGGTTTGGCTTTTAGGGTTTAGCCTTAGGGTTTAGAGTTTAGCTTTAAGCTTTAGGGTTTAGCTTTAGGGTTTAGCTATAGGGTTTAGCTTTAGGTTAGCCTCTAGGGTTTAGCTTTTATGGTTTATAGTTTAGATTTTACGGTTTAGCTTAGGTTTTAGCCTTATTTTTTAGCTTTAGGGTTTAGAGTTTAGGTGTTAGGATTTAGGGTTTAGGGTTAAAAGATCTTAGTTAGGGTTCGACGAGCCGGTTCCAACGCCACTGGAATGAGTCCAATCGGAGTTCGTTTGAGCCAGTTTCCCGCTGTTCCCCACTTTTTTAGTGTTCCCAATGAACCTTCCCCAGAAAAATTAATTGGGTAATCAATCAATGAAAGCTAGTACTCAAAATTACATGTAAGTTGTGACATCACCACCACCGTCTCTAACTTACACCACCTCCACCATCGCCACCAAACGTCATAAAGATGCATGGTAGATTCAATAGTATAGAAGCATCGAAAACAAGATATGAAAATAATAGTTATGATGGTCCAAGAGTCGTTTAATGTTTACCATCAAGAAACTTTTTGTGGATTATTGTTCCAGATACTCAGTTTCAAAAGATGCAGTCCAAGTGGAAAACTAAAGACTACATGGGGAGATTCACTGGGCTAGATGGTTCTGAGGGAATCAATTTGTCTATTTCTCATCTTAAGATCTGGGTTGTTGGTTTGGTTTGGTTTGCCTTTTTTTATTTGTATTCGTTCATTTAAAGGTTTTTGTATGTTGTTTTTTTATTATTTCTAGTTTTTAAAAATTCAAAACCCTAATTATACTATATGTCTCATCCAACATCGCTCATTTGACTATTTCAATTTCAGAGTCTGTGTTAAAGCTTAACAAACTTCTTAGTTTGGTGTTAATCATGTTTTCTTTCTGATAATTATGGCAAATGTTTTTGGATAATTATGTTAAGTGTTTATTTATTTTTTTGGTGGATTCTTCGTAATCTTTGTGATGAAAAATGCAGATTTTATTATAAAATGAATAGTGGATTCATTTGTGTTCATAATCGTTGTTTGTGTTCATTTATGTTCATTAACATTGGTTAAAGTTCATTTGTGATTGGTAAGTGTTCGTGAACAATTCATGAACACGCTTATTTCCTTAATGAACAAACACGAACAAGAAATCTTGTTTGGTAAACTTTCGTGAACAGTTCATGAACATGTTTGTTCCTTAATTAACGGACACGAATAATGCCTTGTTCGTGTTCGTTCGGTTTTTTTACAACTCTGCCCAAAACTATATACCCGTTTACCCAAAACATATTCGGAAAATAATAATAATTTGTATTTGTTTTTTTCCTGCAACTCTTGTTTAGTAATGCTTCATTTTAATATATCTTCATTAATTGAAAAATAAACTTTTCGATTTGAGATATACTAGAATTATTATGTTTGTTAATGAGTTAAATTTTTTAAACGAAAATATATTGTATTTGATCTGACTCGTTTTCAGAAAAAGTTTACGTCGAAACGTAGAACAAATCGAATTTATACCGACACATACATAAATATATGCACGTAAAAAAATAGTTCTTCTAAGTAAAGGAAGTACAAGGGTAAACTTAAAACAAACTATTAGTAAAAAAGAGTAAAATGCACGGATAGTCCCTATGGTTTGATGGAATTTCACCTTTAGTCCCCAACTTTTCAAAATTACACTCTTAGTCCCTGTGGTTTGACAAGTGGTTACTCGGATAGTCCCTAAAGCGGATAGAGGTTAGTTTTCTCAGTTAAGTGAGTGTGAAATGACAAAATTACCCTTAGTAATAAAAAAAGATAATTAAATCAATAAAAGATAAAAAAGAGTCCATTTTCTATTTCAAAACATTAACCGCACAAAAATCCATTTTCTATTCGAAATGTGGTATTTCGAAGGGGGGTGTTCATCTTCCTCAATAATAACCACTATTCATCTTCTTCTTTACACAAATCCATTTTCAAATTTCAACACAAGTACCTTTTCACAAAACAAAACAAATCAAAAACTAAACAACAATCATTATCCTAACCGAATAAAAAATTATGCATAAAGTTCATCGATTCAAGTTAAAGGTTTATCTTGATTAGATGTGATAATGATAAGTTTTCGAAGAGAATAGTGTTTTAAAGATGAAGATGATTCAAGTTGTTAATGTATTTCGATGATTCCAGTTGATTCACATGTTTCGATGATTCACATCTTCTTGAGATGTTTCGATGCATATTGAAGATGAAGATGAAGACGAATCACTTGGCCGATGATGTTTTCAAAACAACCCTGAAATCAACTAACACCTCCTAAAAAACCCAAATCTGCAGTAGAGCCATGGATATCATCAAGTCACCCACAAAGATTTAATCTTTTAACAACAAAACCAAAACCCACATCGGAGCAAAATCGGGCCAAAACGAAACTAGATCAAAGCAAAATCTGGCCAAAACGAAACTGAAACCTGCAAAATCAGGCCAAATCAGACCAGTCGGTGACCTTCACCTGGTTCAGATTCAACTTTCAGGTTGTGGCAGTTGCAGGTTTCAGATTCGATTTGTTTTTCCGACGACCTCACATGGTCGGTGGTGCTGGCGGTGTGGTCGTTGCCGGAGATGATACTAGCGGTGGAGATGACGGTGGGAAGATGAAGATGTGTGTGGTGGGGGTGTTGTGTATTTAAATTAAAAAGTGGGTCTCATGTAAATTATAAATATTAATTGTATTTCCTTTTTGTGTTTAAGTGTTATATTTAAATAATAAGGGTAGTTTTGTCATTTTACATGGATTTAACCAGAAAAAGTAACCTCCATCCGCTTTGGGGACTATCCGAGTAACAACTTGTTAAACCACAGTGTAACACCTCGAAAATTTGTGTCCAATAAAATAACGACACGTGTCATGTAAGACAAAAGTGTTATAAACCCGGATCTAGTTAAAGATGTATGGTAGGATTTAAAAGTGTCGACATGTTAATTAAATACCTCTGAGCGACCTAGTTATGAATCCCAAGACCCTAACCTATATTATAAACATCTGATATACATTCAAATCCGGTAATTACTAGTAATAATTGATTCAAATTGCAAGAATGGGATCCTATGAGGATGTGCACGACAAATCTTCATTCATGGCTATTTCAAAAGAATCCAAGACATTTTGAAGCATGGCAAGTTGACATAACTGTTCAAGCATGTTCAAGAGGTCCCATACGGATAATAAAGGTCCAAATTCGAAGTGGTAAAGTTGCATGATCAAAGCTATAAAGTTTGCAATTTTGTTGGTTCCGGATGAAGGCTTACGGACCGCAAAGACTTGGTCTTACGGTCCGTAAGACAGTCCCAGCAGCAGAACACCCACAGGTGTCTGTCCAGCCAGTTTAACCGACTTAAATTGCCATTTTTCATTACCATGTGCTGCACAAGCTAGTTCTTAGGCACGAGGGACACTTGTAATTGATCAGGTATCAATCCTAGAGTTGTTTGGCATGATCTTGATCAATCAAGATCACTATATAAAGACCCACATTACTACCATTTTTGATCATTCATTCACACTCAACTTCTGATCATTTATGGAGCTCAAGGCCACTCCCTAAGCATCATTAGCCGTGCATTGGACCTTGGTAAGCTTCCTTAACCTTCCTTAATCGTGTTTTACTTAGTTAATTAGCTTAAAGTCAAACCATCGTAATTAAGGTTTGACTTATCGATTAATCACTAATTTGAGATTACACTCGTCTTGGGCATAATGGAAGATATCCTACTGATATCACAACTTGTTTAAAGCATATTAACTTAGGAAACCTGTTCGTGACTCATTTGGTTACCCGTTATGCGTTATTTGCGTCCGGTTCGGTTTATGTAACTAGTTTGCATAAATTAACCGAAACGGGTCAAACCTTATCATTTTCACCTCAAAACCCAGAATGTGTTTAGTTTACCCATATTATACGAGTCTTCAAACTTGTCGGGACTAAATCACATTCTAATCCGGTCTTCGCTTAATCTTGCGTTTTGAACCATACACCTTCGTTAAAACTAACCGGTCTCAGTTTAAACTTAAGAAAGACCCGTTAGGAATCTAATAGGTTAATTAAAACCTTCATTCCAGATTAGGACCCCAGTAAAAGCTACGTGCACTTGCTGATTGTGATTTATACTTTGCTCAGGTAAATACTTTTAACTTATTTTCCCTATACGGGCTTGGGGTTCGGTATTATAATACCGCTTGGTCGGGTATGAAGTCGTACAATCAAATATTGATTAAAAAGATGCATAACCCGTTTTATTCTGTCTTGTTTGATGCAATACCTTTGGGGGGTTAATGACCGTGTCCTGGATATCCTCGGCTCATTCATTTGAAATGGCCACGACTTAAGCACGGGGTGTAGGCATACACCTGACAGTTGCGTATGTAAAAAGGTAGTCCACAAGAAGGGTATCTTCTTGTGGGTATTATACCATGTGGTGTGTCTATTAATCTTATTAAACCGGCTCTTCTAACCGGGTCCTAAATGGACGACAAACATGTAAAACTGTATACAAGTTTATTTTTTAATTATCCCAAGTTATAAAAGATTATTTGTGCCTTGTGCATTCAATGCATTTTTCTTAAACTCTTTTCAAAATGAGTCGGTTAATTGTATTTAACAGTGTAAACTGACGTATTTTTCCAAAAAAGTTATGTGCAGGTACTATACGAAATAGGCTGGCTACTCCAGGCATCAATAATCAAGTCTTGCAAGCTCTAGATGTTAAAGTCTGTTGAACAATGTTCTTATTTATCTTTTGATCCACCTGTGGATCCTTTACAGACCGTTGTGATACTTTGATATTACTATTTATTCGGTTTGTGATGTGATTATTATCTTTTTGCTTCCGCTGTGCATTTATATATTGTGTTGTTTGACAATGATGATATCAACTACGTCACGATACTCCCCACCGGGCCCACCGGTAATACGTGGAAATATCGGGGTGTGACAGGTTGGTATCAGAGCCAACACTGAGTGAATTAAACACTAGCCTTTTGTGTTTAATCTCAGTTACACAATTGCACATTCCTCAAATTTTCGAGTCTAGACAAAGAACTTAGGACTAATCCGAATTGCTTTTAATTCTAACCTTGTCCTTTATATTTTTGTTATATCTTTCAATTGTTTAACAGGAAATATGCCACCGAGGTTCCGAAGAGGAGGACGAGGCAAGGGGCCAATCCACGCCCCCAACGATCACGAAGCCGGGCCTTCACACCGGCGGACTCCTTCTACTACTATGAGTGCTGATCCTCAGGGGAACTGGAGGACCCACCTAGAGCCCGCTAGGCGGTCTGCCTCGATTAGCTCAACACCTCCTTATCGTCACTCCTTTGGGCCGCAATCAGAAAACGAGCCCGATGACTCACTCCTGTCTTTCAGGGCCGGTTCTGTCTTTCAGGGCCGTTACAGCGATCCCTTTCGCACCATTCCTTTGGCGACCCCACTCCTGTCTTTCAGGGCCGGTTCAACCCGGCAAACTATATTGAAGAACCAGTGGGTTTTAACCCACTAGGACCTGAAAACCATTTCTCTGGAGACCATGCAATGGACATAGACGAGGACACAGATCCCGTTGAGCCGCAACCGGGACCCCTAACCATCCCATCGAGATCTCTGATGGATCATCCTTCCACGGATCACCCTACGGTGGTCCAGACAGTTACCAAGCAAGGTTCAACCAGTATGAGTGGTATTTTACACCCTCTCATAACCCACAGCAGCAGGATCCCTCCGAGGATTCGCGTTTCGTGGCAGTCACGCCACCGCCTCCACCGCCACCAGTTCATCAAGCACCTCCAGAACCACCAAGGCGTAGGAGAACAGGCGCACGAATATCCGCGCGAGGAGGGGGTTTTCACTTTAGCACCCCCCATCACTCAAGTGGCAGTCACTATCCGCCACTGCATGAAGACCCACAAATGGGTGGGCCTTCGAACCCAGTTTCAGAGGTGAATTCTGCACCAGTTGCACCACCACTGCCACCATTGGGATTTGGTAATCCAATACCTACATACGCCGGTTCAACGGCGTATAATCCATTTGAACAGCCAGCTCACACTAATTACAATTATGCTGAAGCCGACCGATACCTTGTAGCAGCCAACTACAACGCCCTTCATCCTGAAGGACCATATGGAAACCCCTGGGGAGTGGGATACCCAACTCGTGGGTATCAAATAACTGCTCAACCTCCGTTTCAGCACCAGCCACAGCCGCCACGGTTTTCCCCACCGGAACAGGAGGAAATCCTCCACAGGTTAAACAGGGTGGAACGAGAATTTCAAGAAGAACGTAGGAATAACAGAGGATTTCTCAAGGGCCTAGCAAGCCTGTTGAAAGGAAAGAAGAAGAAGAGGGATCATTGAATCCCTATATGTTTTGTTGTATTTCCTTATTTCAATCAAGTCCCTGCATGGACATTTATCTAGGTACTTAGTCCCTGCGTGGACTTGTCTTTTTAGTCCCAGCGTGGACACCTAGCTTAGTAAACAGTCCCTACGAGGACTTGTATTTCAGTTTAGCTCCTGCGTGGGCAAGTGATTTCTGTTAAAAAGTCTCGTTTAGGGCAATATGTACTCCTTTTAATGTTTAATGGAATGTTAAATTTAAAAATTTCATTTTTGTCATTATATGCATAAAAATATTATACATGAAATAAATAAATTAAAAATCGTTCCTCTTTAAATAATCTGCCTATTTAAATATTAAATAAGAATCTTAAAGGTATAACCTAGCCAGCATGTCATTATAAGACTTGGCCAAAATGGTAAGACCTGTTTAAAAAGATTCAAATCCCTGTTGACGTCTGAAAACATGTTGACACTCCTGGCAGACGTGATTCGTTAAAATCACACACGTCATTCTTATACTAGGATTCTTCAAAAGATTCCTATCTTAACCTGATGATCTATAAATCGTGGATTTAAATCATCAATTAAGATGATAACCTATTAAACATCCATAGGTGATGTAGTACCTACGGGCCATAATAAAATGACAAATAAGACAAAAGACAGTTGTAGTCTACGACTCCCTGTCAGAAAAAGGTAAAGAACTATGTTCAAACCTTAATGCCTTGATTCTCTGAAATCGTGGCTTATGATTTAGAATGTCCTTGTGACTAGGCCTATTGTGCCACTAATAATGCTGTTAATTTTTAATTAGGATAAATTATAATAAAAATCCTAAATAAATATGATTAGCAAAATTTACCAAATATGGTCTATGTTTACCATGGTTAATGAATTGCCATAAAAGACAATTCCATAATAAACTCCCAAATATAATTATTGTCAATATCTTATGTAACAGTTCAAACTACATGGCTGACTCGGATGAGATCAACAGTCACCCAAGGGAGGATCATGATAATACCCGGATTAACATAGCGGGTGCAAAACTGCAAGCATTGATAGACAATGCTGTTACGAAAGCCATAGAGCGGCAGTATAATGAATATAGCGGGACTCGAAGTAGGACCCTATCCGCACCGCATTCCAAGCCAAAGACTCATTCAGAGGCTCACATCAAGCCGCCCTCTAAGAAAGATGAGCCAAAGAAAGATGATGATCGACATTCCTCAAACCAAAACAGTGTTCCATCCAAGAGGATAGTATTTGATGATAAACGACGTACCAAGTCCTGTACTTATAAGTACTTTGTTTCCTGCAAACCCCGAGATTTCACTGGGGAGAAGGGGCAATTGACTGTATGACTTGGTTAGATGAAATGGACACCGTGGTCGATATCAGCGGTTGTGCTGAAAGGGATGTAGTGAAGTATGTATCCCAATCATTCAAGGGAGCGGCATTAGCATGGTGGAAGTCTCTCATTCAAGCAGCCGGAAAGATCCAACTCTACAATCTGACATGGGATCAGTTTGTTGCTCTTATTAAGGAGAATTACTGCCCTCAGCATGAGGTTGAAAGAATTGAGTCAGATTTCTTATCGTTGGTTATGAAAAACCTAGACTGCCAAACTTATCTTACAAGCTTCAACACGATGTCAAGATTGGTTCCTTACCTTGTAACACCGGAACCCAAAAGAATTGCTCGCTTCATTGGGGGTTTAGCCCCAGAGATTAAAGCCAGTGTTAAGGCTTCAAGACCTGCTACTTTTAGATCAGCAGCTGATCTATCTTTGTCTCTTACCTTAAAATGCGGTCAGGCTGAGGTCGCTAAAGAATTCTGAAGAAGGTGAGAGAAAGCGTGAGGATGATAACTCACGTCGTTCAGACAAGAAACACAAGGGAAACCATGAGAACAAGAAGAGTTCAGGGTTCAACAAAGGTAACCAACAGTCGGGTGAGAAACCCAGATGTAAAGTTTGCAAGAAACATCACTTTGGGAAGTGTAGATTGGAATCGAACTCGCAGACACAATCAAGGACTTTTGCATGTGGGATATGCAAGTCCAAGGAACACAAGACCTTAGATTGCAAAAAGTTGAAGGATGCGACCTGCTACAACTGCAACGAGAAAGGGCACATTAAGTCGAACTGCCCAAAATATGCCAAGAAATCAGAAGAAGGTAAAAAGACCAACGCAAGGGTCTTCAGAATGGATGCTAAGGAGGCAGTGCAGGATGATAACGTAATAACAGGTACCTTTCTTATAAATGATGTTTATGCGAGGGTATTGTTTGATTCAGGGGCGGATAAGTCATTTGTAGATAATAAGTTTTGTAAGTTGCTGAATTTACCTGTTAAAACCCTAAGTGTGAAATATGAGGTGGAATTAGCTGATGGTACCTTGGAAACCGCCTCAACCGTGTTAGATGGATGTTTCATATCCATTAGGAATCACTCTTTTCCATTATCCTTACTTCCTTTGAAGTTAGCTGGTTTCGATAAAGTGATAGGCATGGATTGGTTGTCTCGCAACCAAGCCCAGATCGTTTGTGCTAAGAAGCAAGTGATTGTCAGAACGCATCATGGCTAGCCTTTGACAATCCAAGGAGATACTAAGTACGGAATGCCTGAACAAGTGTCCATGCTCAAGGCATCAGGGTGTTTGGCAAAGGGTTGTGTTATCTACATGGCGCAAGTAACTATTGATGAACCAAAACCTAAGATCGAAGACATACCTATTATCTCTGAATATCCAGGAGTATTCCCTGAAGAACTACCTGGTTTACCCCCAGATAGGCAAGTGGAGTTCAGGATTGACATTATTCCTGGAGCAGCACCTGTTGCAAGAACGCCTTACAGATTGGCACCAACGGAGATGAAAGAGTTGAGAACTCAACTGGATGATTTGCTAGCCAAAGGATTTATTAGACCTAGCTCATCTCCTTGGGGAGCACCAATCCTGTTTGTGAAGAAAAAGGATGGGTCGATGCGTCTGTGCATCGATTATCGAGAACTTAACAAAGTTACTATTAAGAATCGGTATCCATTGCCCAGGATCGACGACTTGTTCGATCAGCTTCAAGGAGCAAGTTACTTTTCCAAGATCGACTTAAGGTCAGGATATCATCAATTGAAGGTCAAGGATGAAGATGTACATAAGACTGCATTCAGGACTCGTTATGGTCACTATGAGTTCTTAGTGATGCCTTTCGGACTCACTAATGCACCAGCCGCATTCATGGATCTCATGAACCGCGTCTGCAAGCCCTACATGGATAAATTTGTCATCGTCTTCATCGATGATATTCTTATTTACTCGAAGAGTCAAGCTGAACATGAGAAGCACCTCCATTGCATTCTGAAACTGCTTCATCGAGAAAAGCTCTACGCCAAATTCTCTAAGTGTGAATTTTGGCTTCGTGAAGTCCAATTTCTTGGACATGTGGTTAGCGAACGCGGAATCCAGGTAGATCCCGCTAAAGTTGAAGCTGTCATGAATTGGCAAGAGCCGAAGACGCCCACAAAAATTTGCAGCTTCTTGGGATTGGCAGGATATTACAGGCGTTTTATTGAAAACTTCTCAAGGATTGTTGCGCCCCTGACTTCGTTGACGCGTAAGAATATTAAGTTCGACTGGGGACCGAAGCAACAAGAATCCTTTGATATCCTTAAGCAGAAGCTAAGCAATGCACCAGTGTTGACATTGCCTGAAGGGATTGAAGAATTTGTGGTATACTGTGATGCATCACACACCGGTATTGGGTGTGTGCTTATGCAGAAAGGCAAGGTTATTGCCTATGCTTCTCGACAGTTAAAGGTGCACGAGAAGAACTACACCACCCATGACCTGGAGTTGGGTGCCGTTGTATTTGCACTAAAACTGTGGAGGCATTATTTGTATGGAACCAAATGTGTGATCTATTATGATCACAAGAGCCTTCAACATCTGTTCAATCAGAAGGACTTGAACATGAGGCAGCGACGTTGGATGGAAACTTTGAATGATTATGATTGTGAGATAAGATACCATCCTGGCAAGGCGAATGTAGTCGCCGATGCCTTAAGTAGAAAGGAGAGAGCGAAGCCTATAAGAATCAATGCCAAGAGCATTGAGATAAAGAATGGTTTGAATGAAAGGTTGTTAGCTGCGCAGAAGGAAGCTGTACTGGAAGCTAACTATCCTAATGAAAAGCTAGGAGTAACTGAAGAACAGTTATCCTATGGCAAGGACGGAATTCTGAGGTTAAACGGACGAATATGGGTTCCAGTTTATGGAGGACTTCGAGATGTTATCCTCCAGGAAGCCCACAGTTCTAAATACTCCGTTCATCCTGGAGCTGACAAGATGTACCAGGATCTGAAAACAAATTTCTGGTGGATAGGCTTGAAAAAGTCTATAGCTGCCTATGTAGCTAAATGTTTGACGTGTGCGCAAGTCAAAGCCGAACATCAGAAGCCGTCAGGTTTGCTACAACAGCCTGAACTTCCCACGTGGAAGTGGGAAATGGTGACAATGGATTTCATCACCAAGTTGCCAAAGACAAAGAAAGGAAATGACACTATATGGGTGATAGTGGATAGACTGACTAAGTCAGGACATTTCCTACCCATTAAGGAGACCTATAGCTCCGACATGTTAGCCCAATTGTACGTAGATAAGATCGTATGTCTGCATGGCGTACCAGTATCTATTATCTCTGACAGAGATACTAGATACACATCACATTTTTGGAAAAGTTTCCAACAATCCTTGGGCACGCGCTTAAATTTTAGTACGGCTTACCATCCTCAGACGGACGGACAGAGTGAGCGTACAATCCAAACGTTGGAAGACATGCTTCGTGCATGTGTGATTGACTTAGGTGGTAGTTGGGATAACCACCTGCCATTAATCGAGTTCTTGTATAACAATAGCTATCATACCAGCATTAAGGCTGCGCCTTTCGAGGCCTTGTACGGTAGAAAGTGCAGAACTCCCGTTTGTTGGGCAGAAGTTGGAGATGTCCAACTGACAGGACCTGAAATAGTCCTGGAGACGACAGATAAGATTGTGCAGATACGCGATCATCTCAAGGTTGCCAGGGATAGGCAGAAAAGCTACGCGGACTTAAGGCGTAAACCTCTAAAGTTTGAGGTTGGTGATAAAGTACTACTTAAAGTATCACCCTGGAAAGGGGTAATGCGATTTGGTAAGAAAGGCAAGTTAAGCCCCAGATACATAGGACCCTTCGAGATCATCGAATGTGTCAGATCAGTTGCTTATAAGTTAAACTTACCTGAAGAGCTCAATGGTATTCACAATGTATTCCACATCTGCAATCTGAAGAAATGTCTAGCAGATGAATCGCTAGTCATACCACATACAGATGTGTACATAGATGAGAGCTTGAAATTTGTGGAAAAACCTTTGTCGATTGAGGATCGACGGGTTAAGAAGATTCGGAGGAAGCATGTGCCTATAGTAAAGGTTAAATGGGATGCCCGCAGGGGTCCCGAATACACATGGGAGGTAGAGTCTACCATGAAAGAAAAGTACCCTCATTTATTTCAGTAAATCTCGAGGTCGAGATTTCTTTTAAGGGGGTGAGGATGTAACACCGCGAAAATTTGTGTCCAATAAAATAACGACACATGTCATGTAAGACAAAAGTGTTATAAACCCGGATCTAGTTAAAGATGTATGGTAGGATTTAAAAGTGTCGACATGTTAATTAAATACCTCTGAGCGACCTAGTTATGAATCCCAAGACCCTAACCTATATTATAAACATCTGATATACATTCAAATCCGGTAATTACTAGTAATAATTGATTCAAATTGCAAGAATGGGATCCTATGAGGATGTGCACGACAAATCTTCATTCATGGCTATTTCAAAAGAATCCAAGACATTTTGAAGCATGGCAAGTTGACATAACTGTTCAAGCATGTTCAAGAGGTCCCATACGGATAATAAAGGTCCAAATTCGAAGTGGTAAAGTTGCATGATCAAAGCTTTAAAGTTTGCAATTTTGTTGGTTCCTGATGAAGGCTTACGGACCACAAAGACTTGGTCTTATGGTCCGTAAAGAGGCTCTTACGGACCGCAAGACCCTCCTCTTACGGTCCGTAAGACAGTCCCAGCAGCAGAACACCCACATGTGTCTGTCCAACCCGTTTAATCGACTTAAATTGCCATTTTTCATTACCATGTGCAGCACAAGCTAGTTCTTAGGCACTAGGGACACTTGTAATTGACCAGGGATCAATCCTAGAGTTGTTTGGCATGATCTTAATCAATCAAGATCACTATATAAAGACCCACATTACTACCATTTTTGATCATTCATTCACACTCAACTTCTGATCATTTCTGGAGCTCAAGGCCACTCCCTAAGCATCATTAGTCGTGCATTGGACCTTGGTAAGCTTCCTTAACCTTCCTTAATCGTGTTTTACTTAGTTAATTAGCTTAAAGTCAAACCGTCGTAATTAAGGTTTGACTTATCGATTAATCACTAATGGCCTGGTGATTAGCCAAATTGAAAGTTGTTATAAGTTGGTATTTATGTGGGCATCAAACCCTTAAAAGGGCACCCTCTGAATTCCACTCTAACTAGGTCAAATGTCGGGTCAAACTTAATCCGAAAAAGTCAACAGAAACTTAATTTTCAAATTAACGCATAATTAACAATGTAGAAGGAGTGTAACCTGTTTTACCACTCATATAACTTAGTAATGAATGTAAGAACATGTCTAAGCATGTTCGACCCGACAATTTTCAGTAGGCCCGGTTCGAAACCGAAAGTCGCAAAGTTTGACTCCTGCTTTGACTTTCAGTTCTGACCCGTAGTCACATGATTTAGAATTTCCTTAGAGCTTCTTTAGGACCAGGTTATATGATAGTATAACCCTCTGTGATTATTTCGTTGATTGTCCGATTCGTTTGCACGTTTCCGTTAATCGCTTAATGTTGACCATAATGCCCATTTGACCTTAAAACGAGAATTTTGGAAATGTGAGAAGACAATAATCTTTGTTACTGATTTATAAACATGTCCCTAAAATTTCACATCAGTTTGAGGTCTAGATTAGGAGTTATGCTAAATGGCATAATTAGAGAGCTTTTATTTAATTAAACGGCGCCATTAGCATAAAGCCTATCTAAACCCAATTTTTGACACAAAACCTTTTACCCACTGATTTAATATAATATTTTGGGATTTTTAAAGATTTTTAATTATTTTTAAACTGATCATAACATAGGCTTATCTCTTTGATTCGGTTATTGCCAATTATACCCTTTTCGCGTATAAAATGAGTTTTACATAACAAATTGATACCAAACATTTGGCCACTGATTTTATATGATAAATGAAGTATTTTGAACTTTATAAACAGATCAGAAAACTCAGATTTCCGTTATAACCCGGAAATCGCTTAAAACGGCTTTTTACGCGTATTAAACACCTAGTATGGGTTTAAAACCATTCTTGTCATATAAGACCTTTCACCAACTGATATAACCTATTAAATTAAATAGTTTTACTGATTATTTCAGACACGAATCTCAGAATTATATTTAATCTCTTTTATAATCTTTAAAATGACCAAAATACCCCTACGTGGCATAATTTGAGATTACACTCGTCTTGCGCATAATGGAAGATATCCTACTGATATCACAACATGTTTAAAGCATATTAACTTAGGAAATCTGTCCGTGACTCATTTGGTTACCCGTTATGCGTTATTTGCGTCCGGTTCGGTTTATGTAACTAGTTTGCATAAATTAACCAAAACGGGTCAAACCTTATCATTTTCACCTCAAAACCCAGAATGTGTTTAGTTTACCCATATTATACGAGTCTTCAAACTTGTCGGGACTAAATCACATTCTAATCCGGTCTTCGCTTAATCTTGCGTTTTGAACCATACACCTTCGTTAAAACTAACTGGTCTAATTTTAAACTTAAGAAAGACCCGTTAGGAATCTAATAGGTTAATTAAAACCTTCGTTCCAGATTAGGAGCCCAGTAAAAGCTACGTGCACTTGCTGATTGTGATTTATACTTTGCTCAGGTAAATACTTTTAACTTATTTTCCCTATACGGGCTTGGGGTACGGTATTATAATACCGCTTGGTCGGGTATGAAGTCGTACAATCAAATATTGATTAAAAATATGCATAACCCGTTTTATTATGTCTTGTTTGATGCAATACCTTTGGGGGGTTAATGACCGTGTCCTGGATATCCTCGGCTCATTCATTTGAAATGGCCACGACTTAAGCACGGGGTGTAGGCATACACCTGACAGTTGCGTATGTAAAAAGGTAGTCCACAAGAAGGGTATCTTCTTGTGGGTATTATACCATGTGGTGTGTCTATTAATCTTATTAAACCGGCTCTTCTAACCGGGTCCTAAATGGACGACAAACATGTAAAACTGTATACAAGTTTATTTTTTAATTATCCCAAGTTATAAAAGATTATTTGTGCCTTGTGCATTCAATACATTTTTCTTAAACTCTTTTCAAAATGAGTCGGTTAATTGTATTTACCAGTGTAAACTGACGTATTTTTCCAAAAAGGTTAAGTGCAGGTACTATACGAAATAGGCTGGCTACTCCAGGCATCAATAATCAAGTCTTGCAAGCTCTAGATGTTAAAGTCTGTTGAACAATGATCTTATTTATCTTTTGATCCACCTGTGGATCCTTTACAGACTGTTGTGATACTTTGATATTACTATTTATTCGGTTTGTGATGTGATTATTATCTTTTTGCTTCCGCTGTGCATTTATATATTGTGTTGTTTGACAATGATGATATCAACTACGTCACGATACTCCCCGCCGGGCCCACCGGTAATACGTGAAAATATCGGGGTGTGACACACAGGGACTAAGAGTGTAATTTTGAAAAGTTAGGGACTAAAGGTGAAATTTCACCAAACCACAAGGACTATCCGTGCATTTTACTCAGGAAAAAACTTAATACGTTAAAAACGTTTGTAAAACCGTGCCAAGTTGCACCAATGTCACTCACACTGCCAGCGACCACCAATAGCGCAAAAGCTTGTAAAAATGAAATAATAAAAAGAAAAGTAAAACCAGATGAAAAAAACGTTGAACCCCACACGCACATTGTAGCGTATTAACTCGTAAAATTTAAAACGAAACGTAAAACGAAAAACTTGCGAAAGATGAAAAGTGTGAGGTACCAAAGTTGAAAATAAAAAGTGGTGGGGTTAAAATTAATAAGATGAAAAACTTTGTATTAAAAGTAAAAGATCAATGGGTTAAAATATAAAAATGAAAACCTTTGAGTTAGAAATGAAAAATCATTTTTTTTTGAAAAACACCCGATGCATAAAATACAACACCATATAGCATCAACAGGTTACTAAATTATAGTATGGAAATATCTTTATGATATTATTGATATTTATATGTTACTAACAAGAAGTTATCTTTTAAATCTATGTTACCATGATATTTGTATATTTTAGATATTTTAAACTTTTCTGGTGATAATAATATATATATGTAGTTAAACATATATTAACTTATTGTAGTTATTAAGCATATAAAACTATATAAAAATTAGACTGGTAAGAAGAAAATATATTTGGAAATCTCAACATGTATTTTTTAAGGAACTAACGAGTATATCTGATATTTGCGAGCATGCCCGATACCTGACGGGTAATTACCCGATAATATATATCTGATGCTTATTATGCTGGGTATAAGACATGATTTTACAATCGGATATAAGACTTGGATTACTGATTATCAATACCCTACCTGAACCTGACCCATTGATTATGTAGGTGGTCTTTGTTAGTCTTTTCTTCTTGTTCTCTCTATTGTTGGCGTGAAAGTAATGAATGGGTAAGCGTTGGTTTTTCACACAAAAAAAGATGGAAGTCGTCAATAATCATTAGAACAAATGGATGATATGCAATTTAATAAATACAAATAACAAAGCCAATCATTAGAACACCGCCGCCGGTCCTTCCCTCACCGCGCGACATGCTTGAAATCGGGGACTTGTCACTGCTTGAGGGGAGTTGCTGCACATGAAAACCAATCAGAATTTTCTTTTCTTTTTTTTTTAAATGGTTTGGGTGAAACGACACCTTGTGATTAAGTCCTTGAGGGTAATTAGAGAGAGGAGTTGACATGGACGAATTTCATTGAGCGCTCCATAGTGAATCGCCTTGGTGAATGAGAATGTGAGTCATGTAGAGCCAACCACTCACTCTCGTATTTTTATTAAGCATGTTTTATACCTAGTAAATGAGAATGTGAGCCATGTAGAGCCAGCCACTCACTCTCGTATTTATTAAGCATGTTTTATACCTAGTGAGTGTAGGTGTGTAAACATGAGTGATTTTTTTAATGTTATAAACAAAATATAAATGTTCACCAAACCTGTAAAAACCGTTTACGAGACCAAACAACTCGATTTTCATAAAATATTTCTATTGAAATGTTTCGAGAAAATTAACAATATTGTGAATTTCATTTCTTTAAAGCTAATGAGTATAAATAATTTGAGAAAAATCAAATTCCATGTTAAATGAAATATCATAATAAAAAAATTATCATGTTCATACACTTCATCGCTACATTAAAAATTAAATGTCAGATTTTCTTCACGATCAAGGCGAGGGGATCCAGTAACAAACTACGTGGGGCAAGTGCCTCCCACTAAAAAGATTAGTGTTATCTTTACACAAAAATCTCAATTGTCCCCCATAGAAGTTTGGTTAAGCCCTAAATTGCCCCCGAATGCCTCATGGATCATGTTCACTCATGGACAAGCGGCACACTGTTCCGATGAGTAAGAATGGACCTGGCATGGCTCGGTTTCATGCTCAAAACGTATGATATATGGCGTAACGTTCACTCCATTAGAATCCCAATGGCTTTCTCTCATTATCTGTGGATCTCATTACCGCCATTGATGCCAATATCACTATCGTTGACACCACCACTGCCACTATAGCCGCAGCCTTCGTCCGTCGCCACTAGTCATCATAAAAATATAGTGGATGAACATACTTTGTTTCTTTTATTGGGTTCTGACCACCAGTCGCCAATCTAACCTAAACCGACATAAAACATTTTTTTTATAACGCCACGTTTCACTCGAATCCATTTAGACTCAAACCCATTATGAGCGTTATCAGACCCGCTCGTTTTACCATTCTAATCAGCAACTACAAACGGGTTGTTGACTTGTTAGTTGTTACCAAGCAATAGTGATGAAACAATGGTTAACCGGGGTGGTTAACACACTGGTCTCGTCAAGTAGGGTTAATCCCTTCTTTCCGAGGATCGCTGGCTGGATCGTCCGCTGGTTGATCTCCTGCACAAGGAAACAAACCGTGACTCGTAACAAGGAGGATGGGGTGGGGGGTGCTCCTTGTTACCACTCTCCGGCGTGAGAATCAGTAATTTGATTGGGAAGCAAAGTGTGATAGTAGTAGTAGTGAGAGAGTTGTGAAGAGAGATACCTCAAACCTGGTTCGGGATGGGTATTTATAGCCGAGGAGTGAAGGAGGTTAGTTGAGTGGCTAGTCTGACACTGCACAGCCTTCTGCAGGTGTGTCAGGCATGTCGGTTACGGTGGTGATGCCACGTCCTGCTGTGGTGTCAGTCTGTTGCTTACATGTGGGCTGACGGGTGACTGTCCTGAGTGCCACTTGCACTGTGGTGTCAGACCCACTTGCCTTGTAAGCAGGATGCGGTGCCGGGCCGCATCGCTGCTTGCGGTAACTAATGTTGTTCCCGCGTTATTGTTCTGGCCAAGATGCATGCGGGATGCGGTGCCGTGTCGCATCGCCGCTTGGTGACTGTTACTGTTGTCCAGATCCCTTGTCGTGACGAAAATGTTCATAGGATGCGGTGCCAGGCCGCATCGCTATGCGTAACATCCGTTTTCGTACTTAAGGTAAGTCTTCTCATCCCTTGACAGATTGGTTTCGACCGCTGTGTTCGCGCGTGCCCGCACGGACATAGATAAGTTCTTGCTGGTGGGGGTTTTTGATAAGGGTAATGGTCACTCGCGGTCGTGTTAACGCGAGATCTGGGACCATACCCCTTCAAGTCCCCCCAGTCTAGTGTTGCTTCCTTATGCAAGTTGCATGTGGGAGGAATACTGGACTATGGTGTCTAGAAGGTAGAATATGGGCCATGCGGATGGCTCCTGCTTCAAGTAAATCAAGCTGAGGGTTCGGTGACGTATCTTCCGTACCGGTGAGCAAGTTCCGTCTGATGCGGAATTCTCAGCTTGATTTGATCTGGTAATATGGTCTACATTTTTCTGAAGTCATCAGCCACCTGTTGGTGTTTCGAACCAACCTTTGAGATGGTGACTGAGGATGTCAGCAGAGTTTGAACCAACCTTTGAGGCGGTGACAGAAGATGTCAGCAGAGTTTGAACCAACCTTTGAGGCGATGACGGAAGATGTCCGTGATCACAACTCTAGTTGTAACCTCTGCGTCAGCTGGTGCAATGCTGTAAGTGCTTTGCTCAAGCTCTATGTTTATCAACTTGAGATGCAACGATGATCCCTGCTTTGTGGGGTGTTTGTGTTCTTCAGTTTAGCTCTCAAGTAACCGCACGTCCTTTGCGGTTACCTCGTTGCCGCATATCGTTGGCCATGTTTGGTTGAACGATGTGGGATATTTGCGTCATTGTTGGCCGTGTTTGGTCGAACAATGTGAATCTGGATAATGGTCAAATAAACATGGTCATAGGCATGGTAGTGCCCACCATTGTTTATTCTATGCGGTTCATAGGTGGGCAAACAAAGTCATAAGCAGACTTGTTACCACTGTTCCTTGGCTTGTTGCCAAAGGGGATTACCCTAGTTAGGAATCTGGGTGAAATTCGTCCGCATACGTTCTGTAACCACTTTCCTTCACGCTTAGTTGGAAAGCATTTTTCCTGGAAGTAGCTTTGATCAACCGTGTGGTGGCTTAGTTGTGGCTCTTCCGTAGCTATCGTTCGCGGAGTTGCGTTCCGCCGCAGCTACTCGTGAGTGTCTGCGGTTTGTCACAGAAGACTCGCTTTAAGAGAGGGATTCTCTTTGATGTGGCTCTTGAAGGATCAGGAGTCAGGGTTGCTGATGTGCGGTTGTGCATCATACTTATCCTTTTGCCTAAGGAGAAGCTGTTTGCGTCCCCTCCGTGATTATGAACCGGACACGAGGGATTTGAAGCTTGAAGAGCTTCAAGGTAATGCGGCTTTTGCTTTTCCTGAGAAGCGGTTTTCACAGTCCCAAGAACAACGCTGGTTCTGGGTATTTGACACACCTGTACGGGTTCGTGTGTGTCCTCTCCGCATATTCCACGTGTGCTCGTGGGTATACGCGGATATCGGTTATACCCCTTTACATAATGTGGAGATATATATTTTTGCCTTTTTTGAGGGGTATGTAAAAAACGACATGCGTTATGGGTTATGGTGCGGTATACCAGAGAAACCGCATGCCGCTTATGTTTGGATAATGTTGTCGCTTTTGTGCTGCATACGCACGTGTGAGTTGGTGAAAGTTGGTAGGATTTTCTGGCATGTGCTGAAACGAAAGGACGTTTGCACTGCCCAAGGTCATAAATGCACTGTAGCAGGAGTGTAAAAGTCTCTTTTGTCAGGCGCGTGGGCGGCCACTCGCGCGTGGTAACCGTCAGCGAAAGCCTCGTTGAACACGTGGCGTCGCATAACTTGCTCTTTTCAAACGTGATGATTCAGTTACTGCCTCGCATTAATTGCGATGGGTATATAAGGGGAAACCGTTTGTGGTTTCCCCTCACTTGCTCGAAATTTCAAAAAATTTTCTGGTGAAAGAAAGAGAGAACTCCTTCGTCTTCTCCGATCATTCGCTTGATTTTCCGGTGAGGTGTGAGTTTTGAACTCATCTTTTTTCTTCTTCGTTACATTCTCCGATGGCTGAACCATCGAATCCACATAATGCTGAGGGTGAAAACCCGGATCCTTCATCGTCGGCGGCGGCGGAAGAGGAAGAAGAAGGTGGTGGTGCCCCCGGCAGGGGCCTACCAGTGCTGAAGTGGTCGAAGGGTCAGTTTGACACCCTGATGACCAGTATTCAGATGCCCCAGGAGTATGGGGATGTTTATCCCCAGGAGGGTGACACCGGTGCTGATGCTCCGGCGGGATACGTCACCAAGTGGGCTGACTTCTTTCTTGATGGCAACCTCCGACTGCCGCTGACGGTGTTTGTTGCCGAAGTCTTGGAGTGGTATAAACTCCATATTTCCCAAATGAGCCCATTTGGGATGATTCGGGTTCGTAATTTTGAGTACACCTTTCGTGCTCTTGGTATGGAACCCAAGGTTGAAGACTTCCGGTGTTTTTACCAGTTGATAGTGAACACTGGGTTTTTTTCTTTTGGCCAACGGTATGGGAGCCCTAAGCTGATGACCCCACCCAAGGGTATCACAAAGTGGAAGACAAAGTTCTTCTACATTAAAGCCGCCGCAGTTGTTGCCAAAATAACCATGCGGAATGTGGCTGAGACCATCGTTGTGGAGGATATTGTTGTTCCCAGGGCTGACACGGTGGAGTGGTTCCCAAAGTTGAAGACCATTGATTTTAAGAAGCTGGACAACTCGCAGTTATGGGTGCTGCGGATGATGTTGACCAGGCCTGATAGGAAAGCAAGGCCCGTTATGCGAGAGAAGAGTGGTGGTAAGTATTTTTACTCTTGTGCGGTTTCTTTACTTTCTTGTGTGTTACTGATTTGTAAGTGTACTATCAGAGGACGCTGCCCTGTGGAGGATATTTGATCCGAACTTCACGGGCAAGGTTGAGATACTTCGATGTGCGGAAGGTGAAGAAGGTTTTAACTTGACCATTCGCGACAACTTCCGCATTCCTGATCGCCAGGGGCTGAAGGCACCCCTGCCGCAAGGCAAAGGTATAGTCTATAATCTTCTTACTTGCTTTGTAAAGAGGTTCACCTTCTGACTTGCTTGTTTGATGATTTAAACGCATGTAATCTTGGGGTTTTGGGAGAGTTTGACGCGAAGGCCGCTCCCAAGAAGCATGTGGAGAAAACTGTGCGGGGTCGCCAGAGGAAAAAAACCTGAACCCGCAGTTGTTCCTCCTTTGGTGCCGCACGCGGCAGGTATATCTTGTTCTCATTTCCGCAGATACACCGATTACGTGGTAGTGTCTGACACCCTTGAGGGTTTGGGTGTTCCAGGTGGTGGTGCGGCTGTAGGTGGATCCTCTGCGGGTTCCTAGCCTGCTGATGAGAAGAAGAAAAGGAAGGCAGAGGAGAAGGCTGCTGGTGCCGGTGGGAAAAAACGTCCGAGGTTGCAAACGAAACGGACAACTGTTATTTCTCAAGCGAAGCCTGCCATTGTGTCTGGTAAGTGAATCATCATCTTACAATTGTTTGTCATTGTACTTGTAATTGATAGTTATTTTTGCTTTGTTTGCAGAACCGCAAGATGAAGGGTTCTCTTTATTTGATGCTCATCTTTCCCCCACGCATGACACGGCTACGGATGCGGGGGTTAATAAAAAATTTACCATAAGCCCTTCCATCGAAGTGGTGACTGAGCCCTCTGCGCAGGCAGAGGATACTGCGAAGAAAACCGCGGCTCAGATCTTTGATACGGTGGATTCCCATGATAATCTGATCTCCCCGCATGATACTGATGATCTGAACCTGAAGTTTGCTGATGCTGAAAAGAAAAAATCTCCTGCTGCTGAGAAGGCTTCCGGTTCCGCTTCTGGGGGTGCGGGTTTTAAAGGACCTCCTATTCAGCCTGAAGAGTCTGAATTGGAATTCTACTACCGTACCTATACGGAAGACCGGGCTGTGAACTATCATCGTCCCCCTTGGAGCATTATGCAAGGGGATGATATTTCAAGTGATCCTTCTGCTTGTAAGGAGATTTTGGGTGGTTTGTGCACCCCGTTTGAAATGAATCGGGCCCGCGCTTTGCCCCGCGAGCTCCGGATCAACCAACTCTCCTCCATGCTTGTTGGGAGTTCCATAATGGCGAATGCCATTATGGAAGACTACAAGGTGTTGGGGCGCAAGGAGGAGGAAAGTGCCCCCTTGCGGGCTGAGGCTGAAGCTTTGGTGAAGGCTGCTCGTGAGGGTGCGAAGCAGCTCAAAAGGGAGAAGGCTGCCTTTGAGCAGTATAAGCAGACTGAGGAGTGGGCTGCAACTGCTGGCCTTAAACAGGTTCGTACTCTCGCCAAATTGCTTTCTGATGAGCGCAAGAGTTGGAAAGAAACACTTTCTAATGAGCGCAAGACTTGGAAAGAATCTTGGGCCAAACAGAATGAAACGATGTTTCGTGTTCGTCGGGAGCTGACTAATGTCAAGGCAGCGAATGCTGCTTTGGTCAATGAGAAAACCGCAGCTGAGGCGGTTGCCAAAGAGGCCAAGGAGGCGAGGGCCCGCGCTGCCAATGCTCTTGAAGAGGCAAATGTTGACCGCACCAATTTAAACAAAACTGTTGAGGGCCTCCAGGTATGAGTTGCTTTTGTTCTTGAATTTGTATCTTTGTTTCACAAGTATGATTGATTATTTTTGTATACTTGTGTTTTCCTTGTTGACAGGCTGAAGTGCAGAACCGTGTGACCAATCTTGCGGAGGTCACTGCCCGTGCGGCCGAAGCTGAAGCGCGGGCAAGGGAGGCTGCCGAGGCTAGAGATAGCCTGGTTTCTTCATTTGATCAGCTTAAGGAAGACCGCGAGTGGATGTGTGATCACGGTATTGAGCATGTAAGTATCCGGTGCCTCTGCTATCGTCTAGGTTTGCCTTTGCTAACCTTATTGCTTTGTGTTTTGCAGATTGTTAGAGCCATCCTTGACGCACCTGAGAACGCAGCTGCTGTAGAGGAGCTGAAGCAGCGCGCGCGGGAGGCTAGTTTTAAAGCTGGTTATAACCGATGTATCAGCCATATGAACCTCTTATCCCAAGGAAAATTTACCGATGAAAGGTCTGGGTTCCATGGCGTGGATACTGAAGCGCGTCTTGCTGTCGCTGTTGCCGCGTATAACGATCTGTCCATTTCCGCCCTTGAAGAAATTGATAAATGCTTGGATGCGGAAGATTATGTGGACTGCTTGAGGTTGTTATACGGTGATCATGAAGAGGAAGAGGAAGAGACCGCTGGTAGTGGCAAGGGTGGTGCGGAGACCAGTGGTACAAAGAAGGACTAGGTTGGCCTACGTGCCCTTTTTGGTTTCCTCGATGTAAATGTTTAGAAAACTTCTATGTAAATCTCCTGTGCACCGCGTAGGTGTAGAAATTTTTTTGAATACAAAGTTTAATCGTTTTGTTCAATTTGTATAAGTGTTTTTTACTACTTGCATGCTTGAACGTATATGAGTTAATGTTATTGTGAATAGCATTAAGTCTGAATTTGCCCTTTGCGTATCTAGGTGATACTCAAGTATGTGCAGCTCAAAGTGTAAAAATTTCTTTATTCTTTGTGTGAGCGCATATGACTCTGTTGGCTGTAAAGCGCAGTTGAGTATACTCTGTACCTTTGTCGTATGAGTACTAGTGAATTCCTGTTTTAATCCCGTTAGGGTTTAGGAATTGTGTAGGCTTTGTGAAAACCGTATATGCGTATCCAGCCGGATAGACATTTAATGTTTTGCCTTTGCTGGCCTATTACAATATTTGTGTATGGTTACCACTTTGTGTGGGTATCGCGAATGAAGATTTTGCCAATCTGTTTTTGCAGATACCGCAAAGTGGAACACGCATTTGTAACAGAAGTAATAAACAATATTGTATTGAATCGTTCATTTATTTATTTGCAAATGGCTTGCGGCCCGATAGGTTACGTGGTAAATGTAAAAACAGGGCTTACATGTAACAGCGTCGAAGCTGTTGTGCATTCCATGTGCGTGCGATAGGTTCGCCCTCTAACGTTTGCAGTTTATACGCGCCTTTGCCCAGGACCTCTTGGATGAGGTAGGGTCCTTCCCACTTGGGGGCAAGTTTCCCTGGGTGTTCAGCGTTAGATGCTTCGTTATCGCGAAGGACGTATTCTCCCGGGTTAAAAGTACAAACGCGGACGCGTGAATTGTAGTACTTTTCAAGCTTGGTCTTGTACTTGGCCTCGTTGATGGCAGCGTTTTCACGCCTTTCTTCTAGGAGGTCCAAATCATACCTGCGCTCCTCACTGTTGTCTATTTTGTCGATAGCCAACATTCGGGGCGAGGGGATACCTACTTCCGCAGGGATCACCGCTTCTGAGCCGTAGACAAGGCTGAAGGGTGTCTCACCGTGACTTGTTTTTGGGCTTGTCCTGTGAGCCCATAAGATACTTGGGAGTTCATCGAGCCAACCGCGCCTGGCTGTTCCCAACCGTGCTTTGATGCCTTCGACTAAACTTTTATTGATACTCTCGACTTGGCCATTCCCTTGCGGATGTGCCACTGAGGAGAATATGTGTTCAATGTTTAGTTCCTTTAGCCATTTTTGAAAGTCATCAGCAGCGAAGTTGGTGCCGTTGTCGGTAACGATGCACATCGGTAGACCGAAACGGCAGATGATATGTTCCCAGACGAATTTCCTTGTTATCATAGCGGTGGTTGAGGCGAGCGGTTTTGCCTCTACCCATTTCGTGAAGTAATCAACAGCCACTGTAATAAATTTCACCGCACCTGGTGCGTCCGGAAATGGTACTACCACATCGATTGCCCATTTTTGGAATGGCCATGCGGTGGTGACGGGGATCAGGTTGTTCTTGGGGCGCAAGGTTTTGGGAGTGATGTGTTGTAAAACACACACTTTTATCCTATGTATTTTGTATAATTTAGTAATTAATTAGAGTCGTTTGTATTAGTTTTATTGTATACTTTATTAATTTATATTGTTACAGGTCTCAGAGTGAAAAAGGAATTGAAACGAGCTTAAACGAATAAATAAATGAAGAACCAGAGTTAATAAGATCAAGGGATAAAAATGCAAAAAGATAAAAGTCGGAGGGTTGAATTGCAATAAAAGAAAAGCTATTTAAAATAGCTTAGTAAACTTGAGGGGCTAAACTTGTATCTTTGTTGAAAAGTTGATTTAGTCATGCACATTTAATTGTGCTGAAGGTTAAACGACAAAATAAAAAGAAAAAGAATCAAGTTTCTATGTTGACCAAAATTTAGAACCGTTGACCATATATATTCCTTTCTCTTTGATTTGGGCCGGTTAGTGGAGCAAGTAACATGAGAAGCCCAGTTCGTGGAATTTGGATACTAGAGATTATTTATTTTTGGTCTTGGATATATACATCGCATTCGGATACCTACATATAAAAAGGGGAGCTGAATATTACGATCAGAGATACGAAGACCAGTGGAACATCAGAGACGAAATCAGATCATCAGACGCACGGCTGAGACGAAGACAGTTGGGGAGACGCAATATACATCGGACGCAGAAAAGATCAGACACACGAAATCAAGGCACGGGAATCATTGGTACGAGTCAAGAGTGAAGAATCGAAGAATCAATCGGGTTTTCTAATCCCTTGTTTTGTCGATTATTTTCTTGAAACTTTGTTACAATGAATTCTGTTTTAGACATCTTTGTTTTGTTTTCATTTACTGAGATGCTTGGCTAATTTTATAAACCACCTAGACTATGATGAATGGATTAATATAAAGATTTTACCGTTTTCGTTATTTGCATGATTGTTATGGGTGATTGTGTTTAGTAAGAGGTTTGATTTAAAGGTTTGATGTGTATGCGTACTTTGATTTGGTTTATTATTGTTACTTGCTTCATGTGATTCTTAGTGACGGTCTATATCACAACATAGAGTCATATTAGGGTTTAGGGTTTCGGTGAGTGTCTATATCACGTTAGAAAACCTTCACTCTTTAGGGAGAATCGGCCGATAACCTCTAGAAGTAAGTGGTAATAATTTGCTAAGTCTTAGTGTTCTACTAGTCCTAATACCTGGGAAGTGAGGGGCTATTGGTAGGTCTTACCCGGCGAATTGCTTTAGATAGGCCTTGGGAAAGGTTATGTCTTGGTTTACCTGTCGGTCTTATTAGTCTATCAAGTCAAACTAATTACTTCAAACTACCCTAGATCTAGGATTGGGAAAGAATAGGTCAACATTAGGGTACTTACACAATAATTAGACAACTGGGAAGAAGTCTAATAACCGGTAGGATTAACGGCCTAGGTGGTGTCACAGGTTTCTCCTTGAGAAGGGTCGAGGGCCTCGATGGTTCTTAATAGGTTTAGTATTATAAGATCCAGGTTCCATAACTCATGCATTTAACTTAATCGGTAATCTCTTAAAAACAATCCAGGATTCTTGTCTAGGTGGTCCAGTTCTCATATAAGAAAAGTTCACAATCTTTATTCGTGTTAGTATAACTCTAGTTTAACTTAGTAGTTTAATATAGATTTCTTAGTTTTCAGTAACCCCCCCCCCCCCCAAACAAATAAACAAGTTTAGTCGTGTCTGTCAGTGTCTAGTTAGAGTCTAATTTACATGATACATAGAGTCTCGTGGTTCGATATCCGGACTTCCTAGGTTATACTACATTGATCGGTACACTTGCCGATTGTGTGGTTTTAGGTCGAGTCTAGAATTAAAGCTTTTTAGTGTCTAGCTTAGAGAGTCTAATTTAGTTTGTTTTTAATAGTCTGTTTAGCACACATCAAGTTTTTGGCGCCGTTGCCGGGGACTCTTGGCAATCGCGTTTTTTAGCTTTGATTAGACTTAATTGACATAATCTGTGCTACTTGTCTTTTGTTTTGTGTTTTCGTGGTGAGTCTTGTGAGTCTATCTGTGTTCTGTATATTGAGTCGTAGGAGTCTAATTTTTTGTGTCTTCTATTTTTTCTGAGTTTTAAATATGTGTGAAATTTGTGGAGGGCCCCATTTTACAGTTAAATGCCCACAATATGAGGGGTCCTCTGCGTATTATTATGTTAACCCCTATGTGCAGCCGCAGACATATTATTCACAGGGGTATTCCTCGTACCAGTATGAGGAACCGTATCAGCAGCCTCAACAGCAAAATTTTGGAGTAAATGAGCAGGACCAGCTGAATAGGATAATGGGGTTGTTAGCTCAACTGGTAGCTACGGATGAGACTACTCATAAAATGTTTCAAGAACATGAAGTCATGTTTCAAAATCACGAGTCTATACTCTCAGACATTCGATGTTCAGTAGAAGAAATGTCTAGGAAATTAGAAGAAGTAGAAGAAACGGAGAAGAAGGGCATCATTGATTTTGGCTGTGAAGAAGATGAGATTAAGATGCAGTTGGCTAATTGCGGGATAGTGAGAGAGAGTGATTCAGATGACAAGGAAGAACAAGAAGAGTGGCGAATTTACCAAGAATCATTAGTTAAGGAAGTAGATGTTGAAGAGGAAGTAGAATTAGGTGATTCTTTGGAGAGTATGTTTGATGATGAGATAGAAGTTAAGGTAGAGAAAAAAGTGTTAAGTTGGGAAGATGAGTTTTTAGGGGAGTTAGAAGGTTTATCAGAATCTGAACAAGTAGGGGAATTTGATCGATTAGGTGATTTAGCAAATTTAGAAGCCCTACCAGAAGTTAAACCCGAGAAAATAAGTGAACCCATACCACACGTAGAAATTAAATGTGGGGATCTTCCCAAGGAAGTAGACCAAGTGGTGGAAGAGGAAGAACACCACAGCTGGCCCGTGGTACCTATAATAAACGAAACTAACAAATCAAAACCACGGGAGAAGGCAAGGAAAAGAAAAATAAAGAACCGGGATTGGTTGTGGGTCAAAAGCTGGTACAAGGAGGAGATGAATGAGCCTTTAAAGCACGACCAATCTTTTTTCTACATGCCACGCATCCGGTTAATTCCAGGTAAGTATAAATTCTGGTGGTTTGACCCGTTTCAAAATTTTAAAATATTTTATTATTCCACTATTAGATTTTTAACTACTTTTGAGGACCGGGTGGAATTAAATGGGTTAAACCGGGTTCAAATCAAAGAAAAACCTCCTGATTAAAATTTAGTGTGGGGAGGTTTTGTAGAGTTTTGTAATTTATTCTGTGAATTTTTTATAGTTTGTATATCGAGTCATTTATGTTGTTTAAAGTCGGTATTGCTTTGGTTTTTGTTTGTTTTTTATTATGCAGGTTTGAAGATGTACCACCCGTACTCAATCTCCATTCGGGTGATTTCGGAGTTGTTCATCAGATATCAGGCATTTTACCAAGCATGTTAGTTAGAGTCAGAGCCGATCGCGACCGAAATGCTATACGATTGAGCTGGATTGGACGAGAGTTTGGAGCATACGCGTTATTTAACCAGCTAAGTCCTTTCCATTTATGCCCTTAGTTTTTTATTTCTTATTTATTTTTTAGTTTTTTGAGTCGGTTTCCATCTTACATTGATGGCAATGTAAGGTTTAAGTGTGGGGATGGGAACTATCGTTTAGTGTCTAGTTAGTAGAGTCTCGAGTCTTAAAAATTTGAAAAATACAAAAAAAATTAAAAAATTGAAAAATCCAAAAAAAATGAAAAATCAGAAAATGTCTTTCGAATAAAAAAGAAGTTTGCAATTAAAGCGGAAAATGATAGAAAAGATGAATTTTTGCTCGGGTTCGAATAATAATAATATGAGATTATAATAAATCGAGCTTGCGTCTAGTTTGGGATATGTGGATAGGCCCGGGTTTGGTTTTAAGTCCCTTTGAGTTAATATACCTTAATTGTCGGTCTGCTAGTGGGTTCTCGCCTAGGAGATATGGGAAACTAAAACTGCCGATAATAGTATAAGGGACACCGTTATAAGTTAAAACCGTTAGAGTTTGTGATCTTGCGAAAAAAAAAATAGAATAAAAAGTGAGCTAGAAACTAAATGAAAGTAACACAGGCCTATGTAATCCGAGTTGGGGATAGCGACTCTACAGCCGGAATGCCTCTGAGATGTGTGAAATCGACTTGCCGAATAAAAGTACCGAAACCTAAGTAATCTGTGGTTGAGGATCGCGACTCTACAGCCGGAATACCTCTTGGTTAGGGAAAGCATCGTCTAGACTCACGAAAGAAAGAAAAAAAAAGCAAAGCAAAAATAGAAAAAAAATGAAGAAAAAAAAATATTGATTGTAAACTCTATTGGTTTTGATATAAGACGGTTAGGAATTGGTCCAGTGATCGTTCCTTTACTCCTATAAGCTTGAGGCGGGAGTAGGTGGACCGTAGATTCTAGTGTGAGACCCTAGGTGGATTGACCGCACTTAAATTAAAATCACATGATAAGGGCTTAGGATTGGACTTGGGTTTAAGGGGACAAGTATATTCGCAATCGCGGCTAACGCAAGCCTTGGTTTTAATTAATTATACCTATGCTTTTGACCCGAGTGATTATTTGTCTCTGATTCCGTTGCATAATTCTTTTTCGGGGACGAAAAAAGGTTAAGTGTGGGGATATTTGATGTGTTGTAAAACACACACTTTTATCCTATGTATTTTGTATAGTTTAGTAATTAATTAGAGTCGTTTGTATTAGTTTTATTGTATACTTTATTAATTTATATTGTTACAGGTCTCAGAGTGAAAAAGGAATTGAAACGAGCTTAAACGAATAAATAAATGAAGAACCAAAGTTAATAAGATCAAGGGATAAAAATGCAAAAAGATAAAAGTCGGAGGGTTGAATTGCAATAAAAGAAAAGCTATTTAAAATAGCTTAGTAAACTTGAGGGGCTAAACTTGTATCTTTGTTGAAAAGTTGATTTAGTCATGCACATTTAATTGTGCTGAAGGTTAAACGACAAAATAAAAAGAAAAAGAATCAAGTTTCTATGTTGACCAAAATTTAGAACCGTTGACCATATATATTCCTTTCTCTTTGATTTGGGCCGGTTAGTGGAGCAAGTAACATGAGAAGCCCAGTTCGTGGAATTTGGATACTAGAGATTATTTATTTTTGGTCTTGGATATATACATCGCATTCGGATACCTACATATAAAAAGGGGAGCTGAATATTACGATCAGAGATACGAAGACCAGTGGAACATCAGAGACGAAATCAGATCATCAGACGCACGGCTGAGACGAAGACAGTTGGGGAGACGCAATATACATCGGACGCAGAAAAGATCAGACACACGAAATCAAGGCACGGGAATCATTGGTACGAGTCAAGGGTGAAGAATCGAAGAATCAATCGGGTTTTCTAATCCCTTGTTTTGTCGATTATTTTCTTGAAACTTTGTTACAATGAATTCTGTTTTAGACATCTTTGTTTTGTTTTCATTTACTGAGATGCTTGGCTAATTTTATAAACCACCTAGACTATGATGAATGGATTAATATAAAGATTTTACCGTTTTCGTTATTTGCATGATTGTTATGGGTGATTGTGTTTAGTAAGAGGTTTGATGTGTATGCGTACTTTGATTTGGTTTATTATTGTTACTTGCTTCATGTGATTCTTAGTGACGGTCTATATCACAACATAGAGTCATATTAGGGTTTAGGGTTTCGGTGAGTGTCTATATCACGTTAGAAAACCTTCACTCTTTAGGGAGAATCGGCCGATAACCTCTAGAAGTAAGTGGTAATAATTTGCTAAGTCTTAGTGTTCTACTAGTCCTAATACCTGGGAAGTGAGGGGCTATTGGTAGGTCTTACCCGGCGAATTGCTTTAGATAGGCCTTGGGAAAGGTTATGTCTTGGTTTACCTGTCGGTCTTATTAGTCTATCAAGTCAAACTAATTACTTCAAACTACCCTAGATCTAGGATTGGGAAAGAATAGGTCAACATTAGGGTACTTACACAATAATTAGACAACTGGGAAGAAGTCTAATAACCGGTAGGATTAACGGCCTAGGTAGTGTCACATGTTTCTCCTTGAGAAGGGTCGAGGGGCCTCGATGGTTCTTAATAGGTTTAGTATTATAAGATCCCGGTTCCATTACTCATGCATTTAACTTAATCGGTAATCTCTTAAAAACAATCCAGGATTCTTGTCTAGGTGGTCCAGTTCTCATATAAGAAAAGTTCACAATCTTTATTCGTGTTAGTATAGCTCTAGTTTAACTTAGTAGTTTAATATAGATTTCTTAGTTTTCAGTAACCCCCCCCCCCCCCAAACAAATAAACAAGTTTAGTCGTGTCTGTCAGTGTCTAGTTAGAGTCTAATTTACATGATACATAGAGTCTCGTGGTTCGATATCCGGACTTCCAAGGTTATACTACATTGATCGGTACACTTGCCGATTGTGTGGTTTTAGGTCGAGTCTAGAATTAAAGCTTTTTAGTGTCTAGCTTAGAGAGTCTAATTTAGTTTGTTTTTAATAGTCTGTTTAGCACACATCAGGGAGCATGCCGCTGACAATTAAAACAGTTGCGCAAGACTTTGACCGCATCCAGGTGCATACCGGGCCAGTAGTACCCGGCGTTCATAATTTTGGCCACCACCATGCGTGAGCCCGCGTGTATGCCACAGATTCCCTCGTGTATCTCTCTGATAAGGTACATGGCATCTTGGGGGTCGATGCATCGTAGGAGTGGCCCTAGGTATGATTTACGGTATAAGATACCGTCTCCCATTTGATAATGACACGCTTTGTATTGCAACTTACGTGCCTATGCCTTGCTTTCGGGAGTAACCCCTGATTGCAAGTATGTAATGATTGGTGTCATCGAGGATGTTGTACCGTACTGGATGACATTGACTTGGCGCAGGGGTACTGAGGGATTTTGCAGAACCTTGATGCGTATCTCCTTTGCCAGATGTTGGAAGCTAGTGTATGTGAGTTTTGACAGTGCATCCGCGGGCTTGTTTTCACTTCTGTTAATATGGCGAATATTGAAGGAAGTGAACTTTGATTTCAGTTGCAAGGCTTGTTCGAGGTAGAGTATCATGATCTCCCCTTTTGCGGCATAGTCGCCGCGCACCTGCCCTGCAACCAATAATGAGTC